>JAFBJT010086698.1:38222-49646 GCA_016785325.1 Chascanopsetta lugubris
TTCCTCCATCTTTCCATTCATCCATCCATCTTTTCATCCATCCATCCATCTTTCTATTCATCCATCCATCTTTCCATTCATTCATCCATCTTTCCATTCATACATCCATCTTTCCATTCATACATCCATCTTTCTATTCATCCTTCCATCTTTCTATCCATCCATCCATCAGTCCATCCATCTTTCTATCCATCCATCCATCTATCGATCCATCCATCTATCCATCCATCCTTCTATCCAGCCATCTATCTATCTATCTTTCTATCCATCCATCCATCCATCCATCCATCCATCCATCTATCTATCTTTCTATCCATCCATCCATCCATCCATCCGTCCATCCATTCATCTATCTATCCATCTTGTCTGTCCCTGCAATTCAATTACACAGCCGCCTTCCCTCTCCTCGTCCAACCTCTGGCCCACGGCAATGCGTTTTGATTTTGGTTTGTAATATTCTCGCTACCTACTTCATGAGGGAGAAAAATGATCTGCTCCCTTGTGCGTGTATGTGTGTGTGTGTGTGTGTGTGTGTGTGTGTGTGTGTGTGTGTGTGTGTGTGTGTGTGTGTGTGTGTGTGTGTGTGTGTGTGTGTGTGTGTGCTGGCATGCCACCCCTTGAAAGATGGCCATTCAGTGGTGAACAAACAAGACATTTGTCTAAAGTCTTGCATCACCTCAGGGAAGAGTCGGTGGAAATGTGCTTTGCCAGGTTATCTCTTGCTGTTATTTCAGGTCTGACTGTGACTCACAGGATCCAAACTTCACAGCTGAAGAATCCTGCACAATCGCCACCATATTGAAACCTGTCCGTCAATCGCCTGTCACACCGGTGTATGCGTGATTAAAGTTCACATGTGAACTTCTAATGAAGCCAAACACACACACACACACACACACACACAAAGACGAAGGCAGATGACAGTCACAATGGCTTCTCAGTTGGAAAGCATATGGGTGGAGGCTAAAGAGATACATTTGCAGCCTCTTTCATCAGTGAGAATTCCGCCTCATCCTCGCGCGGAGCCACAAAGACACCAGCTTCCCACCGTGAGCCGCAGACACAGCTGCACTGCACTTTCATCATCTGAATGGAGTTTCACAGCAGTGGCAAGGAAACCAAAGTCCCCGAGCCCAGTAATATCACCCAAACACCCTGGAGGTGCAGCGGCATGTCAGAGGAGCTTAGAGGAGGCACACTGAAGTAAACAGACACGATCCACATGTGACAGAGAAGAGGAGCAGCCCCAGGTTCATTCTGGCCAAGCTGAGAGGCAGCGGTGGAAACACACTCGGGATGATGGAGTCGATGTTCCCCTTAAATGAGCCCATTCATTTCTATTTACAAGAGGAGCGGGTCCTCTCGACGGAGGCCGCCATGTTCTTATAGTCGCGTAGAGTGGACATACCAAACAGTTTCTGAGTTTTCATGACAACTGAAGTCCACCACAGGTTCTCCTGCATGCTCAGAAGGGTGAGGGTGAGGTGACGGATGCAACTTCGCCTCTAGATGTCACCAAATCGTACACATTTAAAGGCGCAATGTGTAGGATTTAGGGGAAATCTTCCATATCTGTGCAGAAATTGAGGACAACAATAATACTGGTGTTTCACCTAAAGGTGTGAAGTGTCTATTTATACCTTTGCATTTACATCAGGAGCAGGTTCTCAAAATGGAGGCCGCCATGTTGCACCACCATCGTTTTACATTAGTCCCAATTGGACAAACTGTGTTTAATGATGACTGACGGCTTCAATACGTTTCCCTATGTAATTAGAGGGTAAGAGTGAGGTGAAGGGCATTCAGCTGCAACATGCAAATTCACCAAATCCAACATACTGTACCTTTAAATTGTGCACAAAACTTCCTCATAGGTGTTGAATTAAGCTGCAGTTACTTTAATAAAGATGCACTTTGTTGCACTTTTCACCAAATGAGTAAACAATGCTAAAAGTACAACTGGCTGCCTGTTTTTACATGCCTGTGTTTTTGAAGTTGGTCCCTATGAACAGAGGGAGGTGAAGGCCCCATGGGGATACACACACACACACACACACACACACACACACACCAGTCTCTGTCTGTCAGCTCTGTGCTCATAATCACATCCTATCCCCCCGTGTTCCCATACACACAACCGCCCCCCCCCGCCTCGCTGCACTGCAGAGGGAGAGAAACGAGAGATCCCTCCAAACGCTCTCTAAGATTAAGGCTCTGTGTTTTACATGTGTTATCGTTGCTTCCCTTCGTTATCCCCCTGCTTTTGTCTCAGCCTCCTCCTCTAATTAGAATCTTGTCCCTTTCATTCCTGCACGCACCTTTCTTCCACCTGTGAGAGCGAGGAGAGGAAGAGCAGGGGGATGGAAGACGAGAAGAAGAGGGAGAGGAGGAAGACGAAGGGGAAGAAGAGGGAAGGAAACGGGGAGAGGAAAGATGAAAAGCGCGCCACACGGAGCGAGTGGCGGAGCGTTGTGGAATGTGGCGTCTGAGGGGAGGATGAAGGCGCTTGTCACGTCTCATCACACAAAAGTACACATACACACGAGTAAGACGCGCACACACACGCGCGCGCGCACACACACACACACACAAAACCTAGCTGTGGTGCAACAGAGACACACAGTCCCGCAGAGCCGCGCTTTGAAAAGAATAAAGTGCAAAGGGAATGAAAAAGAAGAAAGACGAACAAGCAAGAAGAAGCCACCGAGCTGGATGTTTCATTTTGACCCATATTTGTCCTGATGCATAAATCAAACTGGCACTGAGGAGCCCGGCGCATCTGTCACGACTGGGCGTTAAAGAAATATCTAAAGCAGATCCGCCCCGACGCACACTCACCGCTGGTGGCAGGAACTGCAATTAGGAACTGCAAATAATACGAACAATAGAACGTACGCGCCGTTAAGGAAAGTGAGCCTTGATGCCACAGCAATGTGAGCAGCTCTAACAAGCATAAAATCATTACCTCATGCTCTTTCTTTCCCTGCTCTCTCCCTCAGCACCAGGCGCACACACACACACACACACACACACACACACACACACACACACACACACACACACACACACACACACACACACACACACACACACACACACTCACACTCACACACCCGACCGCCCCTTCACTTCCTTCATCCTCCAGCCAAGTTCAGCACTGTCTGTCCCCGGGCCCCACACTGTGGCCTCCTGGACTGTTTATGTGTGAGGTGAGGGCAGGCTGGCACTGCGCCTCCCCATGTGGTCAGGCTGTGTTTACATCTGTCTGGCCCTGGAGCCTGGAACCCGGGGCTGTGTGCCGGTGCATCCTTTACATCAGCCAGACGACCGTAACAGGACCCGAGGAGCGACTCCCCCTGTGCAGGAGTTGCCCGATGAATGGCCTACAGTCTCCGTGTGCGTCCCTTTGCATAACTGACCCCTTTTTCAGACACTGCTCTTGACTCTCCTCGTCATCTCGTGCCCCCCCAAGCATCGCCACGCTGCAGACTTCACCAGCATCTTCGCGAGGGAGAAAGTGCGGCATGTGAGAGGCTCTGCCTCGCAACATCAGAAAACTGCAGCCCTCCTCCCTCTGATTGAATGTCTACATGTTGGTACTTAGGATTTGTGTGTCTGAGATATGTTTAACATGCACTAATCCTCCACGAGCAGCCAAGAAGGGAGAGAATTGAATAGCAGCGGTTGCGGTACATGACAAACAGCGTGATCTGCCTTTTGTTTTTGATAGCTGATGAATATGCATGTGGCCCCGTGAGTGACTGAGTTTGGGGTGCGGTGGGGGCTCAGAGGAGCATGTTAAACAATGGAATTACATCTCTGACATGCATCCACCGCAAGGCTGGGATTAAACACCGAGCAGAGGAAGGGGGGGGGAGAAGGGAAAGACAGGAAAAGGATAGAGATAGAGAGAGGAGTGATAAAGGACGGATCCGCTGCTTATCTATTGAAGAAATGGAGGCCTCGGGGAGGAGAGGGGAGGATGGGGATGAGGAGGGAGGCAGTGGTGGTGAAGAGAAGGGAGAAGCAGGAGAGAGAGCGAGAGAGAGAGAGAGAGAGAGAGAGAGGGGAGGGGACGGGGGGGTCGTCAATCCGATGTATTTAATTTCTTTTGCTGTTAGTGAATCATCAAGGGGATGATCCAACAGCGGATCAAAAGAGGGAGCGAGCGAACGGGAAGGGAAAAAGCAGATTAATGCAACAGAACAAAGGAGCAGTCTCTCCAAGATGATGGCAACCTCTCCATCTCCATCCTCCACGTCCACGCTCCTGTCGTCTCATTTCCATGTTTTATTTGATTTTTGCAAATGGTGAGAACAGGGCGACCTCCGGTTCCGAAAACCTGATCACATTGGTTTCCCCTTTTACGAAAACGTCATCTGTAGCGTGAGCAACTTCCTGGGCCGGCCCTCGGACTTCGGGCCGACCGCCGGTTTAGTCTGAGCTGCGACTGCTGGCCGAGCGCTGAACAAATCTTATTGTAAAGGAAAAACAGTTGAGGGATCAGAACAGCATGTCCGTCTGCTCAGACAATGTTCATGTTTAAATTACAGTCTTAATCTGGACTGTTATGTCCCAGTGCAGCCATAGCATGGTTCCTCCTGAGTGGCGTTGGTTTGTGGTGGTGTCTGAAGTGTTATGTCCTATTGTTGTTGGCCCAGTGCTGCAGACGTCTCCCCCTCTGACTGCACGAGCATTATGGGCTGAATCTCCGAGGTGTCAGCTTTGACTGCAACTCGGTGGTTTGAGGATTCAGGCTGGGAGACACTGCAGCAATGTGTGTGTATTTCCGTGTGTGTGTGTGTGTGTGTGTGTGTGTGTGTGTGTGTGTGTGTGTGTGTGTGTGTGTGCGCGCACTGGAAAAGGTTGGTGAGAGGTTTGCCAGGTCAGGCCCGGACAGCGCTCCACGAGACAAACGGGGAGCCGGGATGGTCTGACTGTGTGCAGCTAAAACAAATATAGGAAGCTTCAGTTAAAGTTATTATCCCATTTTATATTTCACGGACTCATCTTCCTCCTCCTCCTCCTCCTCCTCCTCTTCCTCCAAACATCTTCTCTTTTCCCCTCGCTCTCTCTCTCTCTCCCCCTCTCCGTCACCTTTTCTGTCACTCGACTCAAACCGCCACAACTCCCACTCAGTTCACTGTAAAGCCTCCTCATACCTGCCTGCCTTCTCCAGGTGGCAGAATGAGTACTAGTGTATGTGCATGTATGAGTGTGTGTGTGTGTGTGTGTGTGTGTGTGTGTGTGTGTCTGTGTGTGCGTGTGCACGTATAAGTGCATTTGCATGAGCAGTCAAAGCTGGGTCTTATCCCGTCCCTCGTCTTTCCGTCCGTCTGTTAAACTCGAGTGAAGTCCGAGGAGTCAAGCGGTGTCCAGCCAAGCTCACGGATGGTTGACAGTCAATATTGACCCTGGACTCCATGTGTCTTTGTGGAAAGTTGGAATAAATGCTAAATGCCACCCCCCCCCCCCCTCTCTCTCTGTCACCCCCCCTCGGAATAAATGCTAAATGCCCCCCCCCCCCCCTCTCTCTCTCTGTCACCTCACCTCACACACACACACACACACACACACACAGGTACAGGATCAGGTGACTGGCCGATGCTTGACCCAGCCGCTGACCCTGGTCTGGGTATTTTCTCATCCGCCTGCTGGTTAAGACCCGGCTCAGGGAGGGTGTGAATCTGTTCCCGGCTCCTTGAGCCCGCAGGGCCTGATGGATGGGAGTGAGATCTTGTCACTGGAGCTGAAATGTGAAGGTGCATCGTTAACCGCTCTTTGCCAAACGAAGCAACAGCAAAGCGAGTCGCTGTGTTCAGACAGCGTTTTAAAGCCGAGCCTCTGTTCTGCAGGTATGTGGAAGGAGAAGTATCACACGTGCACTGATGTACGAGTGCTCGGCTGTATACTCTTCACTGTGTGTTTGTCAGCACTAACAGCGAACACCGAAGGAGACAGGCTGCCTCCTGACAGTTATTTGCTAGTTTTGGTCTCTCGGCGCTCTGTCTAACTTTCTGTCTCTCCCCCTCTCCCCAAATTACCCCTGGAGGACTGAGTGAGGGTAAACACAAGCACTGAGAAAAAGCTCATGACACGCCACTCATCATTGAGAGCTCAACACCCCCCCCCCCCCCACCGCTTTCTTTCCCTTTTTTTCTTTCTTTCCACTATTTATCTGTGGCTCATGTGTGATTCCCTATTTGTCAACCATCTGGGTTGTACAGAGACTGCATGTACAAAGCCGAGTAAGCACTCACACATCCCCGAGATGTGTGAGATGCACAATGTTTAAATCCAGCACAGTGTTGGATGCGGCTGGGTCAGCTGCGCCGTCAGTGCTTTACTGAGAAATGTACACAGCTGCAGGAATACGAGCATCAGGGAGGGACGACTGCAGGTGTGTCAGTGCGAGGGTTTGATGTCAGGCTTTTATTTTGAAATCTGGCCAACAGTGATAAAGGTCATCAGCTGCAGTTGAAATGTGTGGATGGATGGATAGATGGGTGGTTGGGTGGATGGATGGATGGATGGATGGGTGGATGGATGGATGGATGGATGGATGGGTGGATGGATGGATGGATGGTTGGGTGGATGGATGGATGGATGGATGGGTGGATGGATGGATGGATGGGTGGATGGATGGATGGATGGATGGATGGGTGGGTGGATGGATGGATGGATGGATGGATGGGTGGATGGATGGATGGATGGATGGATGGGTGGATGGATGGATGGATGGGTGGGTGGATGGGACGGATGAGTGGATGGGTTGATGGATAGATAGATTTCTGCAGCCAAGCATACACACATGCAAATGCCACACACACACACACACACACACACACACACACCATAATCACAGATGTCCTTGGTTTCCATCAAAGCCCCTAATTTTCCCTGTTCACATCTTATAACCCCGCCCCCATCTCAGTCTCTCACCACGCACCTGCACTCAATATGAGCCCCCCTGCCCTCCCCACCACATCACAGACCCACTCTCTCACACACACACACACACACACACACACACTTGGCAGGACCTGCTCATGTGTTCCTAAGTGGCCCTCAGCCCCATCACATCACGATGTCATGTGTCCACCAACCAGGCATTACACATGAGCTCCCCTCCCACTGCCGCCCTGCTCTCTTTCATTCAACCTGCAGCTTCATTACAACAGGAAATCCTGAACATTTTACACTTCCTTCAGTTGTGCAGCAGATGTGCTCCGGCGGCTCAAAGCGAAAGAGAACAAACCGTACAAACACTGTCAATGAAAAGGTAAAGCCGGCACCCAGTTCACATTCATGCGCCGCCTGGGTTCTCTTCACGTCAGCTCACATGTCCGTTCCTTTCCGCTCCGCTGCTTCCTGGAGGTGACGGCCGACCCGGGCAGCCGCGGCTCTCGCCTAAAGGCTACGGAGCGAATGGGCCTCAGAGGTTTGTGGCCAGAGGCCGCCGCCCCCAGCGCCTCGCATTGATTCTGACCAAACCTCGGTGGTATATTTCATTGATGAGCCCTGTCTGGATTAGTTAGTGTGAGAGATTCTGCGGCTCAATCAAAGTTGTTCCCCAGGTCGAGGCGTCGGGCGAGAGACACCCCTGTGAGAACTTCTGAGGCGGCTGTTCGGTGTCAACATCTGGCGACGGCCACACTTCTCCTCCTGGTGCCGAGGAATCCGAGAAATCCCAGATAAATTTAGACGCTTGTTTCAATCGCACACACTCGCACAAACATGCACACAATCCCAACCCGCTCACCAACTACTTAAAATATCATTTGTTTACGCCCCCCACCAAAAAGTCCCAATGTGCTGGAATGCACAAGGAAAAGCACTCTGTGTGTTTGTAACTCTATAAATAAAGGTGGTGGTGGGGAGCGTGGTTGACCATAATTACACAGGCCCTGTTAAAGCCAAGGCGCGCTCTCTGTCTGCTTGTCTGTCTGTCTGTCTGTCTGTCTGTCTGTCTGTCTGTCTGTCTCCCTGTCTGTCTGCTGCTGCTGCCCTTCCTATTGCCACTCCCATCCACACACAAACACACATGCAGAAACACAGATGGTATGTGGGTCAAATGTTTTGTTATTCCACATCAGTTTCAAACATTATCGTAAGTGCTGACAGTCTGTTACATAATTTAAAGGTGCAGTGTGTTGGATTTTGGTCTTTTTTGTCTCTTCTCAACAAAATCACAAAACAATGGCATACTGACATTTTCATGAATTTATAATCATGTAGATGTACTATTTTTTTTCTATTATCCTAAAATGAGCCCTTTGATGTATATTTACATGAGGGGTCCTTTCAATGGAGGACGCCATATTTTTACAGTAGTAAAAGTGAACATACTAAACATCTTTTGAGTTTTAATGACTGTCGACCACAGGTTCTCCGGCATGTTCAGAAGGCTGAGGGTGAGGTGAAGAATACATCATGCGACTTCACTTCTAGAGGTCCCCAAATCTTACACACTGCACCTTTAAGTGCTGAACAGATCCACCTCAGGATTGTCTTTCTACTCTACGATTGATCGGAGAACTCTGATCCAATGATTACAGAAATTGACCTCCTATGTCTCGAGTGTTGTGTAAATCCTTGCACCTGAACGTTTACCCCAGACAACCCCCGTCCCGCCCCCACCCCCCAAACAGAAAAGGGCATACGCCCAAGTCTGATCTGAAGGACCTAATCCATTTGAGACAGTTTTTAGTCATCTCCTGTGATGTTTCCATTTCTGTGGCGCGCATGTTCACATGCTCCATCTGGCCGCTGTGAAACGAAGTTCACAAAATTAGAGTTGAGATGTAAACACACATTCACACAGTGTTCTCTTTCTCGCTAAGCTGCAGAGACAGACATTTACCAAACTGTGCTGTATGTCGCGTATCTGTACCAGCCAAGAATGGTTTAATGGTGTGTGTTTGTGAGTGCGATGACAAATGTTTTCACCCCTACGATGTCTCTCTATCAGCGAGCCTCTTGGTTGGAAGTGAAACGGGATCTGCTTTAACTCGGTGCCAAGAGGGCGAGCTATTTTGCGGAGGGAGCGCAGAGAAAATGGAAGGCAGGCGCAAGGAAAGTTTGAGAAATGCCAGAGGAGACGACGACTTGTTAGCTCTGGGCCAGATGTTTGTTTTCACAACTTTAACAACACAGTCAAAAGAGATTTCATTCCTTTTTCCTCACAGTTTCATGACAGGAGCACGGACACAACTCAGAAATCTATATTCATATTCCAACCTGGAATGGATCAAATTCACAATTATGCTGCATAACTCACATGGTTCTCAACCCACAACCTCGCTGTCAGTCCTATGGTATAGAAAATGTTGTTTATTTGTTTGTTTGTTTGTTTGTACAACAGTACAAAGGCAATATTCGGCCAAAGTTTGCAGCATGTGTATATGAGGGCATATCACAGAAAAAAAAAAAAAAAGAAATGTTCACCTTTCTGGTAAAAATCCCTGTGTATGTTTTGTAAAATGACCTTTGTGAATCGTAAACGAGTCATTGAGGAATTTATTTTCTTTCGAGGCAGATCCAATTCAGTCACTCATGTAACTAGAAGATATGGGAAACGTTACTCTCCAATTTCAATTCATTAAGCATCGTGTTTATGGTATATTTAGAATTCAATTCATGTAATAAAAAATTAAAAAAAGAAATTTATTAAAGATTATGCACAAAAAAAAAAGCAGAGTCGATGACCAAAGATTTTTTACAAAAACACAGAATGAGTCATTGAGCAACTGATTCACTTTGGAGGGAGATCCGGGAATTCTGTCACTCGTTAAACATCAAGAGATCGGGCAACTGTTTCGTTGATGTTGATTTTAAATTCGTATACGATCAATTTAAAGTGGGACTCTGATCGAGTATGTGAGATCAATCCTGGCTTGATTTCGCCTTAGCGTTGGCATGCTCTCGCTTTGTGCTTCTTTGTCCGACTGAAGTCGGAGCAGTCATTTCTCTGTCTGCGACGACAGAGTGCACTTCCCAGAACTCACCCCTTTAAAAAAATAATAAAAAATAAAAAGAGTGGGAGAAAAACTCCTAACTCCTCGCAGTGGAAAAATAATTGGAAGGGAGTGAGTGGACGCTCGGCTCTGGCTGGGGTCGGGCTGGGAGTTAGAAAGTGAAGTGTCCTCGCAGCTTCTCCTGGAGCGCGAGCGTCTTAACGGAGAGAGTGACGAGGGTCGAGCAGCCGAGCCGCGGCGAGGGAGACGCACTCGGGGGCTTTCTAATGAGCCCTGCTCTTTTACCGCCAGCCCTAATGGAAACCCGGGGGGACCTCTGTCGCTCGCTCACTCGCTCTCTTTCAGTGTGTGAGTGTGTGTGTGTGTGTGTGTGTGAGTCCTCGTCTCTCCCAGAGGCAGCCCCGCTCCCCGACACTCTAATGGCCACCTCTGGGACTTAATACCTGGGACATGTGAAGACTTACAGGTTTAGCGTCCTCACTTTCTCCTCCTCCTCCTCCTCCTCAAGATTTTCCATTTCACTCAGAAATCATCGACTGTGTTTACAAGCAATGGTTTGATTCCCGTTGGTTTCTCCAAGTCTCTGAGGGGTTTTAATAAGAAAAGGCCAAATCCCGTTTGCTCAGTTGTAACGAACGACCACTGATTCTGTTTTTTTTGTGGGTTTTTTTTTTGCTCCAGCAACAAATTTTCACCTCGTTAAAGAAGCAACATAAAACTTTGAGAAAATTGTTGTTGCAACACATGTGGCAGTGACGTGCAATTACATGTGCTAGAATTGCCGAGCCCACTCCCTTTTGGCAAGAGTGTCAACTTTACAAACGAGCGCAACAAAGTCAGGCAACGCAAAACAATGACGCCAGTCGGCTACTGCCATGCTAACGCTGGCTAGCTAGCTAGCTGGGTGGGTGGGTGGGTGGGTGGGTGGGTGGCAGTAGCACGGACTCTCCTCAAGCCAAAAGCATTAAAAAACGAGGTTCCGATCCGTGGCGGCCATATTGTCTTTGCACTGGTGTTCACTGGACACCGTGAGGAGGCGTAAAGTGTGGCAAGGAGGAGGGGGAGGGGGAAGGGGTAGGGGNAGGGGGGGGGGGGGGGGGGGGGGGGGGGGGGGGGGGGGGGGAGTGGGTGAACACAGCCACTCCCCTATTCACTGGTCTCTCCTCTTCACAATTAACTGCTTGTAATTTGGCGGATGAAAGCTGCCTTTTCACCGTTTCTCCACACCCCGCTTTACCCCTTCTATTCTCACAGGGGGCTGTGGGAGCTCAGGCAGCGAGTGGGGTTTCCGTCCCTGGATAGGCTCCTCCCCCTCCCCCCCCCTCCTCCCCCTCCTCCTCCGAGCGGTCAGCAAGGCCCGGCGGAGAGGCCACGATCGGAGCGTGACATGTGACTCTAAAAAGCACAGCTGGAGAGAAGCGGTTCATGAGGGAGGGATTTGGGTGGA
>JAFBJT010086710.1:0-15184 GCA_016785325.1 Chascanopsetta lugubris
CACCTGTAGGCGGATTTCATGAGGTTGTCCTTGGCGTAGAAGTGACATCCCCCGAACACGTACAAGCGCCCGCCGAGAGCGGCCGCTCCGTGTCTGAACCTGGGCTTCGCCGGCATCTCGCCCAGCCTCCTCCACTCCACCTCCTTCACCAAGCCCGTGCCGCTGCGCAGGGAGTTCCCAAACCACACCTCCCTGCTGGGAATACGTTGACCTACATCTGGGTTCAGCTGATCCCCTCCAACCACCACCAGAGCGTCTTTGGGCCGCCTGACGCGCCACCGATCGTGGACTTGTGACGGGCTGAAGCCGAACTCCTTGAGCGCCGAGCTGTAGAGTTCCACTTCTTTATCTCCGGAACTCTCCATGCGCAGATTCACCGCCCTGACTTCCCGGAACTCTCGGAACGTCATGAGGGGAAATCGGACGGCGGTCATGAGAACCCCGGCTC
Source organism: Chascanopsetta lugubris (assembly GCA_016785325.1). Taxonomy (NCBI): domain Eukaryota; kingdom Metazoa; phylum Chordata; class Actinopteri; order Pleuronectiformes; family Bothidae; genus Chascanopsetta; species Chascanopsetta lugubris. The sequence continues at coordinate 449 of JAFBJT010086710.1, forward strand.
GGCCCAGTCTCTCTTCTGGATCCGCCTGAATCCATGAGACCACGGCTCGAAATACTGCCAACTCCGAGGGCACGCACAGACCATCGCAGCGGAGGAAATCCAGAAGCTTCTCCAGCGGCAGGTCCTGGAATTTTGCGGTGGACGAAACCTCCCAGAAGTTCCGCAGCACAAAGTCGTTGGTGTCTTCCAGAAGCTCGGACATCTCGTAGGCCTCTGCGAAAGACGCGACGTCCAGGCACGTCCTCGCGTCCATTTCCCGTTGCATGAAGTCCAGGCAGAGCGCAATGGCGGTGGGGAACTGAAGCCGCAGAGCGGCGCAGGCGACCTCGAAGACACAGTCCCAGCCGAGTGACAGGGTCCCGCTGTAGGACCAGCCAATCAGAGCCTCTAATTCAGGCGCCGACAGGAAGGGGAGGGCAACGCGGCTCAGACGAGATTCCCTCATTCCACTGGTGAACATTCCACGGAAGTAATGGCTACTCGCTGCAAGGACGACTCTGTGGACTTCAGACGGACAAGAGAAGAGTTTTCCAACCATCAAATGATCAACAAGATGAAATCCCACAATATCTACAAACTCCATATCTTTACTACTGACCGTGGAATAAAGTCCCGTCCACGTCCAAAACCACGTCACACCCGACTCTGTCTGCCCTCAGTCGTCCAACGGACCGTAGAGTGTGCTTCATCTCCTCTGAAGCCGCGGCCTCTAGCTCCTCCCTCTTGGTTCCTCCGTCGTCCTCCATCGCTGCCGCTTCGGCGCAGAGACCCAGCACTCGAGGAGCCCCCAACACGTGGGCTGCAGCCTCGGCGCTCGCCCGGGAGCCGTCCTTCAAACGGGACACGACGCCAGCGTAGGCGAAGTCCACCACGGCTCGAAGCCCGACGCCGTCCACCTCAGGACCCAGGGACAAAGACCACCCTTCGTCCACATCCCCGTCTGCTCCTGCTCCAGGTTTCTCCCTCAGTCTCTGCAGGATGAGGGAGCTGACGGCCGCCAGGACCGGGGAGTGCACACGGACGCTGCTCCCGTCCTCGGTGGTCAGAGTCAGATCCGTGAGAAGACCCGAACCCCGCAGATCCCTCAGGGCCCTGAACGCCTCCAAAGACGAGGTCTCGCTGCGGCAGACGTGGACGTGTTCACCTTCTTCCCCCACAACCTCCTGACTGGTGCGAAACCCCGTTCCCTGCTGACTGCCACCACTCATCTCCACCTCGGACCCTCCCGTCTTACCCGCCCCCGTCGACAGACCCATCCTGGAGTTGTTGTACGCCACGATCCAACTCAGTTCGCGTTGGTCCCGCTCGATTCCTTCGCCACCTTCTTCCATCGCCTTTTTTCTTCTTTCCTTTTCCCGCCTCCAACGCTCTTCCCATTCCAGCGGCAGGCAACATCCGGCGAACTCCATGTTGGAGGGCGACGCCCAGCAAAGTGGAACCCAGGTACCCGTTCCCCTTCCCCTTACCTTTGTCTCGTTCACCCTCGACTCCTCTGCCGCGCTCAGAAGCAACTCTCCGCGCTGCATAAACAGGCAGCTATTTCAAGCCGCTGGGTCACGGAGATTCGGTTTCAGGCGGACGCCGGCTCACGCGCCGGCCGAGGAACCACATGGAGACAGAAGGTCGTTGGAGGGTCAGTGAAAGAACTCCCTTCGACGACCCTCTTGACAAATGTTGACGTAAACAACTGTTGATGTCTAATTCTGCTGACATAGATGAACGGATGAAGGCAAAGACCAAAGTTAATCATCAAAATAAGCGGCTGAATAAGCACTATCGTGCTAATGCTAGCTACATGCTAAGGGCTGCTGGAGGCAGGAGGACTCTGAGAGGAAGTAGGCGGGGCCAAAAACACACCTTGTGTCAATAAGGGTTCTTTTATTAGTTGCTTGTAATGGATGATTATCAATGACTTGGTTTTGATGATTTGTCTTGTTAAGTAGATTTTCCTTGATCCCACATTATAAAAAAAGAATCTTACATTCTAAAAAGACACAATTGACAATTGACAGGAAATTAGCTTGGGAATTTTTCATCATTACCAATAGATCAAAAGATTATTTTTTTGATTCATATATTTTATATTATTCTTTTCCACGAACAATAATAATCATATTAAAAAATGGAAATTAAAACAAGATGGACGTTATCTGTATGGAGCGTATCCACCGTGCATAAATACCTCATACACTCCAATTAGAAAATAAATATGTAGTGTTGTTCTAAATCACTTCACTGTTGTAAAATGTTATAAAAGCTTAAAATCACCCAAAACTTGAAGAAAAGAATAACTAGAACCAGGAATTAAAGGTTTTTTTCTTACTTAAAGATGTAGAAAACAATCAGAAGGCATGTTTCAATTGACCTGTGTCCGCTAGGGGGCGCTGTGACGCCTGGCATCAAACTACTTTTAAATCACAGTACCTTGAATGTACTGTGCACATGGGGCCATTTGATCCATGTAACTTGGCCACACCCACCAAGCAGAGGGACACGCCTCCTTAAATGCATAGACACTGTTGTAGAGCCCCCTGGAGGGCATCACCAGGTCAGCCAGGGGGCGGGGCTTTAAGGACAAACAGGATAGTCCCAGCTATTTTGAAGTGAAGGATCCAGAAGATAAGCAGATTATTTTAAAAACTGTAAATATGTCTCAACATCCTAAAAGATGTTCGAGGAGCAGATGATCCACTCTGAGAGTATTTCCCATCTTTTGTTGCGCTGGTTAACAACATCACCTGAGCCTCCGCGCCTCCCCGGGGGTCCTGCTCAGGAGAAGGTGATGAGGTATTCCGGGTACGCCTGGTCGTCATGGAACACCACAAACATGGTGGGGTTTTGCTGCCGGTCCACCAGGCTGTCGAAGCGGTCCGTGGGGTCCGAGCCTCGAGGGGGCGGGGCCACCATGGCGGGACTGCCGACGGTGTATCGGCCGGTCAGGACGCGAGCGGCGTACACCCGCTTCAGGCCGGTGAGGTCCGGGGGCGCGAATAGCTTGGCGGAATATTGCGCATGGACGGCAAAGTACACTCCTTTGCCGTGTAGGGTGCCTACGGTGGAGTGAGATAAGAGGGTTTATCTTTTATTTCTAATTGATATTTTCTGACGCCCAGTGGGTCTAAACACGGCGAAGCGACACAACGCTGACTGCGAGTCCCTTCACCGCCACAGGCGTCACTATCAACACCCATTTTTGGAAGGTTAATGGAAAAAAACAAACAAACATTGAGGTGGATCGTAAATTCACCGCGATCTTTGGAAGTGCATAAAAAAATGAGGGAAATCTCACGCACTGCACCTTTAAGACAAGTCATTACCGTGCGCTCCGGCGTAGTTCCTGTCGAACCGGTCCTTCTCGATGGCGTCGCACGACTTCTCCGCGGTGCCGTGGTACAGACTCTGCTCGCCCAGTTCTGCCGGGCCGTTCTTCAGCAGGATCCGCTGCCTGCACACGGAGTAGGCCTGCCACAGGTACAGGTTCTGCACGCGCTCAATCTGGAATCAATGCAATGACGACGGAGCTTTAAAAACCTTTGTTATTTTTTATGCTAATGCTACGAGAGCCGCGCGCGCTTGCGTTAGCGTGCTCACCTTCCGGATGTTGTACTTGGCCGTTTCGAGGAATCGGGCGGCGACGGACTTGTATTCCATCGAGTTTGGCCGCAGCTCCAACTTTTGAAAGACTTTGTCGTTCATCGGTTCCCATTGTAACGGCAACTCTAGGGCTGAGGTCCAATGGGATGAAGGTTACCGTCGCGTAACGTCGATCTCTTCTCTAAACAGTCATTTCGATATTTTTTTCAGTTTTAGAGAAAACACTTCAAAGTCTTACTAACGTTAATAATGCTTCTCAATAATGGTCATAGTAACAATGATAAAAAAACAATGATTATTCTTCTAATCAATATTATCATTGTTTATCCTATATAAATAATATAAGACAATCATTATATTAATGTGTACAGCGTACATATTTGTATGTGTGAGTAAAGAAATACTTCAAATATAAACGTATACAAGTCTGAAAAGATTGATTCGAGATATCTGAGTCCGAATCGATACGAAATGTGACCGACCTGCTCCCGTCTCGTTCCTCTTCACCTTGCAGACGCTCCCTGAGGTCCAGTCTGTGGCCTCCAGCGCTCTCAGGTTGACTGTCAGCGACGGCCCGTTTGGCGTCGCCACATCCACCGAGATGCGATTGTTGATGCGCGCGTCCTCCAGCAGGAAGTTCTCGCGCAGGCTCAGCTCCTGCCAGACCTGACCGGTGCTCTGAACCGACCACTGCACGCTCAGAGCCGTCATGGCTTCCTTCTTCTCCTGCATGTCTTTGCGCAGGGCGTGGTGCGCGGCCTGGTTGATCAGCTCGGTGACGCTCAGCACGTCCTCTTTCAGGCCTCGCAGCAGGTAGCCCTCCTCCCCTGCGCTCTGGCGCCCCCTGGCGGCGCTTCTCCTTCCCGTCGCGCCGTCTGCGCTCTGCTGCCTCCGAGGTTCCTGGCTGCCGCGGGGCTCCACACTTATTTCCGCGGCCCTCACCTTGGCCAACACCGCTGCCAGCTCCATGTCGTCCAGCCGGCTGACATCGCGCATGCTAACCTCTCGCTCCGTCAGCTGCTGCAGCAGCGCCCCCTCCAGGTCTCTCGTGACGGTCTCCACGACGTCCGGTCCGCGACAGACGAGGAGCAGCACGGCCGGCGGAGGCTTCGGGGAGGTGAAGGCGTTGGGTTGCGTTGCTGCAGGTTCGGAGGCTCTGGAACGTTTCTCCATCCACTTCTTCAGCTTCTGCGTGGCTTTTTCTGAGGAAGTCAAGCGATGACTCGTCACATTTTCCACTTTCTTCCAGTCAGTCAGTCAATCGGTCGGTCGGTCAGTCGGTCAAGCTTATTCCATGCTGTTTCCATCTTGGGGGTTAGTATATTGTGTTGTTAGAATCATTATTGTCATTAGAAAAATAACATAGGACCAGTATAATATATATCATATACAATAACATAATGGTACAATTAATGCAACAATAATAATAATCATAATCATGGTCTTCATTATCATTTAGATCATTAGTTTGAAAATAAGGTCATACGTTTCATTGAAATATATGGAATACATCTTTTTAAAGTATTTAACTTCCTTTTATGTAGTAAGTAATAATAAATATTATTGGCATTATTATTATTCATCATTACGACATAATACCAATATAACATAAGCATATAATATACAAATAATATACTTTATTAGAATATTAATACTTTTTATTATTATTACAAATATTATTTTAAACAATGATATACATTTAAAAATAATCTGAATATTAATACTTAAAAAAAAAAAATACAGAACATTGAGTTCAATGGAATAAGATGTTGATTAAAATTTCAAAATAACATTTAAGAGCTGAAATGAAAGTGGGGAACTCTTAGCTGCTACAAACTGCCGACTTTTCAAAATGGTCGGAAGGTAAACAAACCTGTCAGGGTGAGGAGGGAAGGAGCCGACTGTCCATAGCGACTCTCCAGCTCCCATCTGCGGAAAAACACAAAGGCCGTTGCTCTCCTCGTTTCACACGCCGCCCTCACAGCGCCGCCCTCACAGCGCCGCCCTCACAGCGCCGCCCTCACAGCGCCGACCTCACACCGCCGCCCTCACAGCGCCGCCCTCACAGCGCCGCCCTCACAGCGCCGCCCTCACAGCGCTTCGCTCGGTGCGGCGTGAAAACAAATCCTGTCCCACCTGAACGCCTGGAACACCGGAGGTTGGAGAATGACGATGCGGATGAGCGCGAGGGAATGTGGTTTCAGGTCCCTGATGGCTGCCGCCATGCCGTCGAGCATGGCTTTACAGGCCTGCGCAGAATCCAGACCCGCCAGACCTGAGGGGAAACACACACACACACACACACACACACGGACCAAGGACCCCCGGAGCACATAGGGGATGATACACAAATAAAAACATCAGTCTCGTGAGGATACTGACAATAATGATAATAAAAACGAGTACTATCAAACTATTATGATGATGATGATTACGAATATTAATATGACTATAATCACAGTAGTCATTGTTACTGTTCTTTATAACTATTTTGATTACTAGCACGACTATATACGTTTTTACTTCTACTTTCTGGAAGACATTTTAGAAAACTTTAAAGATTGTCTCACATCTTAACACCAATTTTTTTTGTGTGAATAAAACAATCAGACACCCGGGAGACTTTTAAGGATGTGAGACCACCCTAAAATAGAAAATCAGAAAAAAAAATTCATACACACTACACCTTTACTCCCCCCCCCCCCCCCCCCCCCGCCCCCTGTTTAGTTTTCCAAACTCAGGGCCCGGCCCCCCGATGCAGACCTGTAGAGACGGCAGGGAAGCCCACTGAGAGGTAGCGCTTGTTCTCACACTGCCTCAGTATCTTCTTGCAATTCTTCTGGATGGTCTGAGGCTCCTTCGTGAAGCTGGCGTGGATGATCTCACAGCAGGGGAGCAGCCCGGGGCTGGAGGTGTACATGTGGTCTGCCGGGACCCCCACTGACACACACACACACACACACAATACACAAGCAACAACAGCTTATAAGAGGTGTGGTGGATGTTGATATATGTACATACACACATGAACATTTACTTATATACATAAGCTGTTTACACAAACACACAATTTATACACACACACACACACACACACACACACACACACACACAGCCCGTGATGTTAGTGTTGTAAATGTGACCAATGAGAAAAGAGTATGACAGTTACCTGCTGCTAACTCAGCTCGAACACTGAGCCCGGCTGCAGTCAGAATAGCGTTGGACACACCTGTGGATTGAATCACAGGTAAACCACTGGTGCACTGAGGTGTGTGTGTGTGTGTGTGTGAGAGTGTGTGTGTGTGTGTGTGTGTGTGTACCAGCGCTATGGTTGCAGAAGTCCGTTGTGTTGACGATGACGTCGGTGCCCGCGTTTACGATGTTGCCAACGACCATCTGCAGTTGGACCTGACCCAACATGGCCGTCACCGTGTCATCGGTCGCGGACACGTGGCGGTAAAAGGAGGCTAGAGCCGTGAAATGGAGAAAAAAATCAATAAAAACAGATTAGAAACGCAACCAATGGGATTCGTGTGCAGTTGCTGTAAAATGCAATAGTCACATTGATCCTGATCCTGCTGCAAATGGTTTGTGAAGCCTCTGACGCGCACAGTTTGCTGAGTCGACTCAAAGGCCTGCAAAACACGTGACCACAGAATAACTACATGCTGATCAATGACGTAAAGTGCAGGGTCACCGTGCAGCATCAATCAATCAATCAATCAATCAATCAAGCAATACCTAAAGACATGAATGGGTATGTGAATGAGTACTTCATACAATAACTAGCAATGTCAATAAATAGGTGAATGAGTAAGTGAAGTAATAAGTACGTAAATAGAGTAATACGATAATAAGTATTTAAATAGACAAATAAAGAAGTAAATGCATTTATACATAAACAAACTAAAAATAAAAGGTAAATAGACAATGAATCCAAGTAAGTAAGTAAATAAACAAATAGATCGATGAATAAACATAGAATGAAATAAAAAAATTCAAAGTAAATAATAAATGATGAATCAATTCTACCTTGGTAAATAGAAAGATAACCAAAGTAATAAATATTTTTTTAAAAGACACATAGATAAACTGATCCGTTAAAAGAGCAAAACAAAACAAAACAGACACATGAATAACCGACACCAAACCATCGACTTCACCTTGGCGGATTCTTTGTCCGAGGGGTGAACGACGACGCGGAGCAGGAGGGCCGGGGGGCCGGCTCGGCCCCGCTCCAACACCAGCGCCTCCTCCAGGAGGAGCCGGGCCGCCACGGCGTGAGGGAAGCGCAGGGCGGCGCTGGTCCCCAGGACGGGCAGGGCGACGGAGGTGCGGCCTCCGGCGCCACAGGAGGCCAGAGCTCTGCTGAAGCCTCGTCTCAGAGCCTGCGGGGGGGGGGGGGGGGGGGGGGGGGGCGAGAAAACACAGGGACAACCCCCCCCCCCCCCCCCCCCCACACACACACACACACACACCTGCGCTGCACGGCCATTTTGGTCATTATCCCAGGGGAGAAGGTGGAGGAAGATCAGAGCTTTGGAGGCGTGAGGCGCAGAGAGGCCGTCCACCAGGACCACGTCGCCGGGCGCGGCCGCCCCCCTCGCCAGGTTCTGGAACTTGGCAGTCAGCTGGGGTCCGACCACATTCGCCAGGACATTTCCGACGCGGGTGGAGAGAAGATCCTGGCCGACCATGGGGCAGAGCAGGGCGTCCACCTGTTGACCGGCAGAAAAACTGGAGGTCATGGCGGATTCGCCGCCCCCCGACAAACGGCGGCGCGCTGTGCCGTCGACCAGATGTTACATTTCCAAAGGAGCCACCGGTGTTTGGATTCAGAGGTCTCACCTGCTGCGTCTCAATGGTTCCCCGCACAATCTCCACGTCGACTCCTCCGGGAGGTCGGGCGGCGGCGGCGGCTCCGGCTCCTGGAGCGCCCGGCGGACCGGCTGCGGCGCTGGCGGAGCCCGGGAGGAGCCGGTCGCACGCTTCCTGCACGGCCCGCACCACCTCTGCTCTGCTGTCGATCACCGTGACCGTCCTCAGACTCCGAGCGGAAAAGTCTCTCGTGGCCGTCACGATGGCCTCGGCGCAGACGGCCACGGGGACGCCAAACAAACCCGAGCTGATGCAGGGCAGGGCCACGGACTCCAGCTCCATGTCGTCCGCCATCTGCAGGGCGGAGCGCACCACTTGCTCCAGCAGGGCCTTCTCTCTGCCGCCCGACGCGCCGGCCACCGGTCCGACGGCGTGCAGCAGCAACTTGCAGCGAAGGCGCCCCCCGGTGGTCACGACCACGTTCCCCGCTGGGATCTTGCCAATCTGCCTGACGAGCGCGTCGCTCTCCCTTTGCACCTCGGGACCTCCGGCTTTGCTCAGCGCCGCGGCAACGCCTCCCTCGTGCCTCAGCTCTGCGTTGGCGGCATTGACCAGGACGTCGGCGGCCACTTTGGTGATGTCGCCGTGACTCACCAGCAGCCGGAGCCCGCCGCGTAGGCCATAAAGCGCGGCCACCGTCCCTCCGTCGCCTGGACTTGGGGCGGACGCCGCGCTCTCCCCCGTCGGAGGCCGTTCGGGGGGCCGCAGGAGACATTTCTGCGACCGCGCGACGCTGCGCACGCTCTGCCGCCCGGCGTCGCTTTCGAAGAAGCGCGCGGCGCCGGGCAGGTCGATGGTGACGCTGCGCCGAACGAGGGAGTCGAGGAACGGACGCAAGCGCCTTTGGACCTCGGCCACTTTGCCGGACGGACCCTCCAGTCCAACCGTGGGCGCGGCGGCGGCGGGCAGAGCGCGGAAGGTGACGCCTGAATGGTCGAACGCGTGCAGCTGCAGCAGTTCGGCTAAGTGCTGCTCTAACTCGGGGAAGCGGACGCTTACCTTGCCTTGGACGTTGGCCTGGTCCAAAACGAACTGCGTGACCACGTGGTTCAGCTCCTCCACCTCGCGGGCGTGGCCCAGCAGGCACGCGGTCCGGTCGGCGCCGAGCAGGCGAACCCTGCACGAGCCTCGGTTCATCTCACTCGCCTCGGACTTGAGCTTTTCCCAGAGCTGCTGCGGAGCCACCGGGCAGGACGAGAGGTCGATCTTGATCTCCGCGAACTCGGCTTGCGCCTTCTCCGCCGGCTCGTCCAGTTTGCCGGGGGAGAGGGAGAAGAGTCGCAGCCCCGTGTCTCGCAGCTCCGCCTCCACCTCGCCACCGACACCGAGCAGGTCGCGCAGCTGCCCCGGTCCTCCGTGAGTCTTCTTCACGAAGGCCAGAAGCTGAAGGCTCATGTTGGGAACGGTCCGTTCCAACACCTCCTTCTCCTTCTCAACGATCCACTCTTTGGCCCGGACCACATCCCTCGAAGAACCTTCCAACACGACCTGACCCCCGTCTCCCTGCGCGACCTCAACTTCCGGGAAACTTCGCCCCAAACCGCTCTCAATGGCTTCCCACAGGAGGCGGAGCTTCGCCTCACCGAGGCGATGAGTGCTGCTTTGTTTCTCGCTCGCACGGGCCTTTCGAAGTTGAGCCGTCGAACCCTCGACGCCCCTCAACCGGGCCTGGACCTGCGCGCGTTTCCCGACCGCGACCGCCATCCCCACCTCACTGTAAACCTTCACCTCTCCTGGTGGCGACTGATGGGAGCTGCAGGACTGGAGCAGCGCTTTGACCTTGGGAGGGTCCAGCTCGTAGTGACACTGGTAACCGTCCAAGAGTGCGTCCACCTCGCCTTTCAAACTCCTGCCTTGGTCTGCGCCACCGGCACCGGCGAGCCTCCGCACCAACACTCTGCCCTCTTCTGGCAACAGCTGGGCGGTGCAGCCCACCGAGGCGAACTCAGACTCCAGCTCTTCCCGTGCGCTGCCGAGTTCCGCGAAATACTGGAGGAGATAGGCATCGGGCTGCACTTCGTACTCCTCACCAGTAGGTGGAGGGATGGAAGTGGATTCTCGTTGCCGCTGTTGGGGAGACAGCGCAGTCACTTTAAAAACAATGAAAAGAAACACTTTCTAAACTTTAAACTGAAAAGCTCAAATTCGAACTGAAATGTTTTTATGTTGTCGTTTATTTTATACTTTACTGTATTTATTGCGTTTTTCTGTTGGGTGTCAAATCAGACACTTGACATTGGGGCTGCAGTTTACAACTATCGAGAGCATCAACAAAGGTATTTGGGCATTTTCCAGAAAGACAAAATTGCACATTCAAAAATACTTGCTGATTCAAACAGAATAACTGTACATGGTACAAAAATAATGCAAATCGTTGTTTTTTATAGTGGATTGTACCGTTTGTGGTGCATGGTGCTTTTACTGCCCCCTGTAGGACACATGTGTGATTTTAATGTCATACTAGTACTTTTATCAAAACAGGAAATTGGCTGTGTCTAAAGTCTGGGACCACAGGAAGTGGAATCTGCACCGAACCTCATGACTATTTTCAAAATAAAAGTCCTGTAAGGCCAACTATAGGCCAGAAGTGAATTGGAAAGCTTTTATTCTGAAAGGTTCCAAAGGGAGTTTCCATATTCAAGCTGGTCCGACTCTTTATCTTAGTTTTCCTGTGTTGTTTTTTTCCAGGGACACAAAGGGCGTTGGCTGACCTGTGATGAAGTGGGGCCTTCGGTGGGGGGCGTGTCGGAGGAGGCGGAGCCTGGAGGCTCAGCACTGCCCCTGACGGTCAGCACCACAGACCCACCGCCGCACTCCAGCACGTGTTGACATCTCTCCAGGACTCTTTGCTGAGCTGAGGCACAAGAAAACATTGATTCATTACATTTCTAATTCATTTCTGCGCTTTTTTCCTTTCAATTCTACATAGAAAAAAAAGTCCGATCCGGTTGGTCCCCGACCACCATGTTTTTATAGATATTTATTCGATATTGTCTTACAAAATAAAATCCACTCAAGTGTGTATCGGTGAATGTGTTCTCTTTTCGATGAGCGTTGTCTCACACTGTCCGGCAGCAGCATTGAAAATAGTGTAGAGTAGTAAACAATCTTTTCGACGAGGCGTCGACTTGAGTTTTTACTCACTGATGAGTTGAATCTAAATTTCCATTTAAGGGGGCAGGGCCAAAGACTTTCTATTTCTGGGGGGGGGGGGGGCGTGTCGCTCGGTGTAGCTTACTTTCACTTTCACTATCGCGCGCACAAACACACACACACACACACACACACACATACACACACACTTGGAGTTAAAAAGCATTAAAAGCCCACTTCAAAGTGATAAACACTCACCTTCTCGCTCTTTAAACAACACGCAGTAAAGTGTGTCGCGCGCGCGCGTGACCGCGCCGCACTCTCCGCCCCCCGATTTGCGCCGAATGTGAAAGTAGCTGTGGAGTTTCCTTCTCACATCCGCGTCCGGAGGCGACGACAGCTCGAAGAAGACGGGGAACCGCGGGGGAGGCTCCATGGAGGGAACAGCCGCGTCTGCACCGGCTTGGACACGGCGTAAACACGGGTTAAACACGGGTTAAACACGGGCTCGAGTCCCGTGGAGAGCGGGAGGGCAGAGGCGCTACGCTTGCTGCTACTGCTGCTGATGCTACTGATGACGTCAGCACCGAGCCCTCCCTCTGGACACACCACTTCCGGCTCAGGTGTGCCTCCTGCTGTTCACTGATGGTACACAGACAGACAGACAGACAGATTTCAATCACTGAAAATTAAATATATAAATAGTACAATGGTAATAAGAATAATGCCATGGATTGGTGGGGTCAATGACATCCTGGATAATAATAAGAATAAGAATAATAAGAATAATAAGAATAATAATAATAATAATAATAATAATAATAATGATGATGATAATAATAATAATAATAATAATAATAATAATAATAATGATGATCACCCCCCCCCCATAGAGCATGTTATAAAAACACTATATCATAATATGGTGTGAACATGTGTGACACTGTCGTACATAAATTACAGGACAATCATCAAATATTATGTCGTACTTACTACAACGACCTTGACCTTTGACCCCAGCCATCAGAAGTGCATCACTGACTCAGACATCAGCGGACATTTATCCCCCAGCTGTTTATTGACCCAGTGAACTCAAACACAGAAACACATCTACTGATATGAAGTGAACAATCTAAGACTTACACTTGAAAAAGTGGTTGTAGAATTACGCTAAAATATTCAGATAGTTCACACGATATGAGAATGTTTACAATTACAGGAGGGAGATAATTATATTGTTATTATTATTTAATAATGTTTTTAACGGTGTGTAATCCCCTGAATTGACCAAATGTTGTAATAATAATGATAACAATGATAATTCATCATTATTTTACATTTTTACATTTTACAACCGTCACTTAGAAGATAAAATATGTGTCACTCAAAAAACCAAATCAAAATGTCAAAATACTCATTTTATGTCCTATTTATTAAAATGGAAATAATTCTGCAAAAATCTTCCACACTAAACCTTTAACAGATGTAGATTTAGCCAATGATGATGATGATGATAATAATAATAATAGTAAAGATAATAACAATAATAATAGTTACAACCATCACCTAAAAATATAATATTTAAGACAAAATAAAATGAAAAACAACACAGATTCCAAACCTTATCTTAACATGAATCAAACAAATGTATTAGTAGTAGTATTGTAGTAAAACCAGAAACACACAAAATGTTATTTCCTACACGAAACACACGAAATTAAACGTCTCGTTGTCCGGTTTCATGAACCACTTGTGGTCTCCGCTCGTCGCCATGGCGGCTCCGTAGTTGCACAAGCTGGGATCGGTTTCCACCGGTGTGTCCTTCCAGTTCTTATACGGGACGGAATCGGAGCTGAAGATGTCCCCGCCGATTCTGAACCACAGGCTCAGGGTGCAGCTGTAGCGCAGCCCCAGCCAGATGAAGTCGCCCTCGGCCTGTTTGGCTTTGACTTCCATCATCCTCTGCTCGCCCAGGCTGGCGATGGAGGCCAGGTCCTCGTGTTTGTCCAGGCAGTGATCCAAAGCTTCCTGCCAGGTCTTGTTCTGCTTGATCAGTTTCACCTCATCTGCCGTGAAAAAGGAGGAGTCAGTCACCAAGTCCAACACTTCAGCTAATGTGTTGTTGTTTTGTGCGAGTTTTAGAAGTGACAAAAACGACGGAAATCGTACACACTGCGCCTTTAAACGGATTGGGATGGGCGTGGGCTTCTAAAGCTGGACTTTTATTTTGAAGGCGCATCGACAGCACGAAAATCTCTGCACCACAATGCTACGCTTCATCGAGCACGACAGGATCACGTGCAGAGGAAACGGAAGCATTTCAAAATAAAAGCATATTCTAATGACCCTAACCGTGTCTACGTTGATGTTGAAAAGAGTGATGCTCGTGCTCGACTCCAGGGGGCAAATGAAACGGAAGTCAAATCTACACCAGTGATTCTCAACTGGTGGGTCACGGCCCAAAAGTGGGTTGCGGACCTGTTTTCAGTGGGCCTTTGAGTGGGGAAAATAAAGTTACGGGGAAAGAATTCTGTGCTTTTATTTTGAAGAGGATATTTCATGCCATCTATGCACACTCCTTAACAGCAGGTGGCTGATGGTGCCCTGTCGTGCAAATAGACAACCGCCAATTCACTTTTTTCAAATTTCACGTTTTTAATTCAAACTGAGTGTAAAAGGGAATATTTCCCGTCCTGGCACCGCCCCCTGCTGGTCGTTTCCTTGTAACTGCTTCATCTGTTTATTGAATAAAGTTGAGAAGCTGAACATTTTCCTGGATTTGGGTCGCAGCCCGTCGTGAAGTGATTATGTCGGGTCCCGAATCCTGAGCAGTTGAGAACCAGAGATTTACACTCACCCTTGTAGCAGATGAACGACTTCTCTTGCGAACACTTGTCGGTCTTCCAATTCTCCAAATCGGTTACAAAAGTACAGAATTCCTGAGATTCCTGAGATTCCTGAGATCCCCGAGATTCCTGAGATTCCTGAGATCCCCGAGATCCCTGAGATCCCTGAGATCCCCGAGATTCCTGAGATTCCTGAGATTCCTGAGATCCCCGAGATTCCTGAGATTCCTGAGATTCCTGAGATCCCCGAGATCCCTGAGATCCCCGAGATTCCTGAGATCCCCGAGATTCCTGAGATCCTCGAGATTTCTCATTGAGACTGCAG
>JAFBJT010086780.1:0-10081 GCA_016785325.1 Chascanopsetta lugubris
ATTATTATTATTATTATTATTATTATTGTTATTATTATTATTATTGTTATTACTGTATTATTATGATTACTTTATGATCACTGTCATTATTATTATTATTATTATTATTATTGTTGTTGTTGTTATAATTATTATTATATTAAATACCTCTTTGATGGCGGCTCTGACTTTCTGAGGAGGATGAGGATGGCTAGACTGGTTTGAGCCAATAGAAGGGCATCAACAACAACAACTCGTATAACCAGTGTTTCTAGCACCTTGTTTAATTAGTGCCACATTGAAGTAAGGTCACTCAGCACTTGCTAGGTGTACCTAATAAAGTGACCAAAGGGTAGAATAATTAAACATGACAATGGATAACAATGAATGTAAAAAATAATCAAAGTCAAAATGCATTACTTAAATATTGTTATATACTGTATTAGACTGTTATGACTCAGGTAGCACTGTTTGTTGTTGAGATGGAGACCCTGGTAGCCATTTTTTGGTCACCGATCAACAGCCAATGCGGATTTATATCTTTATATAGCGTGGCAAGCAGCATCTTTTAAAATGATTTCAGCAGGATGATTATTGTGTTAATTCATGCCACCAAGAAGATTCCTTGACTAATCCTGTCTGTACCTTTCACTCACTCTGTTAGCTGGAGTCTTTGTTGTGCCCCTGTGCTGGCATCATTCAAGTGAAGATGTGCACAACAAAGACTCCAGGGTTGAGCAAGCCTGCTCAATTGTGTGTGGATAATATGTGACGTACGAAGAAAAAAAAGAAAACCACAGCTGAATTGTTGATGCGCTGTGGGTTGAGCGCTTCACTTAATCCTCTTCTCGGTGAAGTGCGAGAGTCTGCACCTTTGATGGGCTTCTGTTAATCATCAAGGAGTAATGGCACCTTATTCATGACTGGTTTGACCAGTACATTATGTTTCACAATTCTGTTTTCAATTAATAACATAAAACATAAATTAGGGGATGACAATGGGCCAATACTGAAGAAGATAAGATAAGATGTCATGTCAAGTCATCTTGAGGACGACCCTCCGCACTCTACAATAGGCAAATAACTGATATTCAAAACCAATATGCATTTACAGTGGAATGAAAAATATAAATTCTTAATAATATACATATATCAAAATTAACAGTTGAGAATATTGCACGCTCTTAGAAATACTTTGCATTAATGCCATCATCTGATATTTATTCAAACCTATACATCCATATATTCATCTAAATAATAATCAATAAATAATGAATATAAATAATGGCTCCCTGAAGTTTTAGAATGTAAACAATCTCAAAATTAACAATTAAATCATGCATTTGTTATTGAAGCGCATTGAAATAAATTTCAGAAATGTTTTTATCAATATTTTGCCCTCTTTTTCTCTCACTCAGCACCACAGTTTTTACGACTTTATCGTGACCAAAGCCAGAGGAAAATCTGGTAAGTGAATCTTGGACATCTTTTGCATGATTGTTTTTGGTCAATTTTTCCATCTGAATTCCTAAATTATCGTTTTCATGGAACTATGTGAAGTTAAGCTTACTGCTTTTTCCCCCCAAAGGTCCCCTTTTCAGCTTTGATGTCCATGACGATATTCGACTCGTTAATGATGCTACTGTAGAGAAAGATGAGGTGAGATTTGATTTCTGATGTCACTTTGGTTTAAAAACGATCTGAAAAAGGAGACTTTCAAATTGTACTCTTACCCATTTTGCCTCGGTCAGAAAGACACAATACTCAGGTGTTAAAGATGCAGTGTGCAAGATTTCGGTAATTTGTGTCACTTCTAAAAATATTACAAAACAATTACATACTGACATTTTCATGAATTTATAATCACCTCATTACCCTTAAAGGAGCCCATTAATGTATATTTACATCTTTACATCTTCGGGGGCCACCATGTTTTTACAGTAGCCCAGAATGGACATACTAAATATTTTTTGAGTTTTAATGACAACTGAAGTCTACCATAGGTTCTCCTGCATGCCAATAAGGGTGAGGGTCATGGATACAACATGCAAGTTCACCAGTAGATGTCACAAAATTTCACACATTACACCTTTAAGGGTAATGAAAAAAAAATTTGGGTGATTATAAATTCATGAAAATGTCAATGTGTAATTGTTTTGTAATATGTTTGGAGGTGACAAAGATGACTGAAATCTTTCACACTGCACCTTGCACTTGCAAAACAAATGAGTTTACCTGACCATGGCTTTAATCAGCTCCAGTGCTAGATGGGAGCACAACACCCTGGCCATTTGAATTATGCCAATTCAAATGCCATAAATATCTCTTTATGATTTTATATTCTGTCATTCTGATATTTTTTTGTTGTGTGAAGTCTCATGCAGGTAAAGTGGTACTGAGGAGCTGGTACGAGAAGAACAAGCACATTTTCCCCGCGAGTCGCTGGGAGCCGTATGATCCTGAGAAGAAATGGGACAAATACACGGTGAGAATCATATTTGGTAAATCTTGAGTATGCAGTGAATTGCAGTGTCACAATGATTGATGATACTTACAGTTTCATGACCATTGTAATTTAGCTTGGCTCTCAGCAACTGTATTCAATTTACAGTCACAGTAAGCCAACAAGTTGCACAAGACTTGGTCCTTACACAGAATGCTTACACAGTTGTTGTTATGATGTGTGACCATAAAACAGCAATCTGATTTGGCTGCTGTGTGACAGTGATATATGTATCACTGTCACACAGCATTTCATCCTGACACTTCTCCACAGTTCATCAATGAAAACATCTGGCAATTTTTCATCGTCAAAAGAGCCACATATTTCTCTCCCTGGGCTTGGTAGAAACTAAATGTGCTAAAATGAGAAGAAGATGTAGAAAAGATGCCCATACTGGACCAGATTGGACCCTCTGGTGGGCTGGTTTTGGCCGCAAGGTTGACACCACTTTATTTATTCGTATATTATTTATTTTGGGTTGTTGACACCACTTTAGGCGTGCCGTTATTAATTTACTAAATGTTAAGCCAGATTTTCTGAGAAATGAAATACATTTCAAATCTCCCTTTGCTATAAAACACTTAGCTAGCATAAATAGTCGGATCTGTCTCGTAGGAAAATATTGCAACTTAGATTGTTGTAATACTTTGAAAGCCAGACGTTTAGGCTTATCATTGCCTTAAAGGTGCAGTGTGTAAGGTTTCAGCCATGTTTGTCACTTAAATTAAAAAAATTACAAAACAATTACATACGGACGTTTTAATGAATTTATAATCACCTAAATGTTTTATTTCCCCCCTGTTACCCTTAAAATGAGCCCTTTAATGTATATGTACATGAGGAGGGGGTCCTCTCTATGGGGCTGCCATGATTTTTAAGTAGCCCAGAGTAGACTTACTAAAAATCTTCTGAGTATTAATGAGTCTACCATAGGTTCTCCGGCGTGCTCAGAAGGGCATGGGTGATTGGAACAACATGCAATTTCACCATTAGATATCACTATATCTTACACACTGTACCTTTAAATTAGCTAACACATTGTCAGAAATATATATATATACTTTTTACAATTGAGCATGAATGTCATCAGCAGTGATCACTTCCAAGCTAAAACATCTCTGCTGGCTCTTCTGAGACAAAGCCCTGTGGTTTTCCTTCTAAGATTCACTCACAAAGCAATGTACCACAACACAAGTGAAATAACACATTGTTGGAAGGAAAGGAAAGACATTTTTCTTCCAAAACAGAATGACCAGCTGCTCAGGTTAAGAGTGAAAGCAACACTAACAGGAGGCCGGTGGGAAAACAGGTGGTCCGACATTCATCTTAGTCAAAGTGCAGATAACATTCTTGAAAAATGGGGGGAGAACAAGCATTGAATGAGAGAGCGGAATATTTGTATATGAATTGCCAAAAGACTGTTTTTTTTGGTGCAGTGTCTAAGATTTTGGTCATTTGTATCACTTCTGAAAATATTACAAAACAACTACATACTGACATAATCATGAATTTATAATCACCTAAATGTTTTTATTCATTCTCAATTACCCCTAATTGAGACGATTAATGTATATTTACATGAGGGCAGCCATGTTTTTGCAGTAGCACAAATGGACGCACTAAACACCTTTCGAGCTTTAATAACAACTGAAGTCTACCATAGGTTCTCCTGCACGCTCCAAAGGGGGGAGGTGAGGTGATGGATACAACATGCAACTTCACCTCTAGGTGTCACCAAATCTTACACACTGCACCTTTAAATGATGTTTCCGAAAAAGTATGTTGTCATGTCCATGCCTGATAAAGCGGAACCTTGGTTTTCATGGAATTGTTATGCAACTTAATAAATTGGCTGCCAGCCTGGTTTGATTCCAGTCTGTCTTCATCTGGTACTCAATTTCCTTAGCTTGATGTATCCAAGGAGGCGCATTCCATCGCACAATCAAGTATTTATTATTTGATTATATATAAATAACTAAACAAATCGGGACAGAAAACCTTTTGACCTAATGTGCTTCGTCATGGTTTAGTAACTTTGTTTTCCCGTGTCTCTGTGTTTCAGATCCGATGAAGCGGCCAACTCCTCCCGCCTCTGGAAACGTTTTGTCACTCATTTCCTCTTTTACACCATCGCTGATCTGTGCTTTAATCAGGATTTGATTTGTTTAATTTTTCTGTTTACCTTTTTTGTTTGAACTACTAACTCCCACAAATCTATTTTGATTTGCCAGATCAGTGTTTCCTGTGAAAAGAACCAAAATTCCTAAATCAACCGAATGTTGTAACGTCTGTGATCAATAAAAAAAGAAACCCTAGACTTGTGCCAGTGTGCTTGATTAAACTTGGCACCTACTCTTGGTGGCTTTTGCGGATTGATGCCTGTGTAGGGGTGTTGAACATGAAACAGATTTTTTGGCTGCAGTTGCCAAAAATAAATTCAAGTGAGGAGCCAAAATCTTGATATGCGCCTCTGGTTCCTGAACCAAAAAGAATGAACATAGCCTGTCTGCATAACTGTTGAAACACGCACGGCAATGTAGCACTTGCATGGGCTTCTGCTCCACCCATAGCCTGGAGACACCCCTCCCTTTTTTGGTCCTACCTCCTCCTCCTCCTCTTCTTCCCAGGTTCCTGTCATTCACATACAGTTACATCGTCGAGTTCAGTTTGAGCTTTTCACACCGAGCAGAGACTTAGAAAATCATGCGGTCCAGGTTGTGAATTTTAAATTTCTTCAGGTCTGGACAGTGTCATGCCGGCTGCAGCAGCATGTGGAAGGCAACTCTCGTCATGTGGCAGCTCATGGTGCTCGGTCTCCCGCTGTGGGCTCAGGACAATGTCACGGCTTTCGCCCCCCAGGACTGCGCCATGGACTGCATCCGCAAGGTGAGCCCCCCAACCCCCTGCCCATTCCACACACACACTTAGGCACACACACACACACACTTGCAGTTACTAGCCTGCTCCACATCTGTACACCGGACACGTGTAAACAAACTCATCTTCCATACCCTCCACTTAGTATCTCACCTGCTGATGTCTGCTCTACATGCAGCATCACCACCTCCTGGTGTTTACTCAATGACTTGTAGCTGTGTACATTGGAGGGGCTTCGCTTCACACTTAGCACGCTAAAACAAAGAACCTGAAAAGTCTATTTGTGGTTTAATTTTTCATTGTGATCATCCAAGTGTTGGAGCTTTCTGAAATTTAAATTCAATTATTGTCAGATTTCCTGGTATATGAAGGCGATGTACACATATATATATATATGTATATGTATATATATATATATATATATATATATATATATTATTCAGATATAAATACACTACTACACTGTGGCATGTAGTACACACCAAGAATGGCTCAAATATAGAGAAACCTATAATGTTGAATAAGGGAAAATAGGCAGAAAATTGGACACGGATATGTTGAATGTTTTATTTAAAGGTGCCGTGTTTAATATTGTGTTAATTCTATCTATAGAAAAAGACTTACAAAGCAATTTTATGTAGAAGTTTTTACAAATGTATGATCGCCCCAATGTATGACCTGCTTTTTACAGATCCCTAAAACTACCCCTTTAATGTAGTTTGTACACCAGGAGCGGGTCCACCTTATGAGGGCCGCCGTGTATTTTTATTTTATTTTTTTACAGTAGTCCATCGTGGATGCAGTAAACATCTTTTTAGTTTCAGTGACAACTGAAGGCTACCATAGGATCTCCTGCATACTCGAATGGGAAGGGTGAGGTGATGATACAATATGCAACTTCACCACTAGATATCACCAAATCCTATACACTGTACCTTTAAAAGAGAAATACAGAGATCGTATTTTATGTATTATCAAATGATACTGATTCCCAAGTTCCCTGTCTTTAATTTGACCAAAAAAAGAAAGATTAGGAAAAACAATTCTCTGCTTGACATGGCGTTAACTTGAAACTTGAAATTGAAGGGGCCCCTTGAGGGGCCTGGGAGCAACATGTGAGGGGTTACGAGGACATGATCCCACCTGACAACTTTGATGAAATGTGCCTTGGAGACATTTTTACAACATAGTAAAAGAAAAAAAACGGCTTTGTTTTTTTTACAAGATTTTGTTCGGATCCCCAGATGACTGGGGTTTGCCTTTGACTAATACTTGTTGCTAATCAGAAATGTGCTTAGCTGATATTAAAAACAAGTTATTTTATGGGGTAGTTGCAGCTGTTAGCTGCCCTCAACCTTCTGAGCATGCAGGAGAACCTATGGTAACCCTCAGTTGTCATTAAAACCAAACATGTTTACTAGGTCCACTCTGGGCTACTGTAAAAACATGGCGGCCCCCGTAGAGAGGACCCGCTTCTCATGTCAAGGGTAATGGACATTTTTTTTAGGTGATTATAAAATCGTGATGTTGTGGGAATTTTCTTTCTGCCTGGAGTCAAGGGAAAAGACTGAGGAAGTTGCATGTGCCAACAGTTTATTCTCTGGCCAGAGAGGGAAACACCACACAGAACCACTGGGCAGAGAGTAGTTTCTGTAATGCCCCCTGATCAGAGGTTTCAGCCCCTTCTTAAACTCCTCCTCTCAGTGCCCCAGATGGACATCTGCCACATCAAGGAGTTCCCACTTAGGCAATAAAATGATTCCCACTAAACAATAGGTGTTTTAATGTTTTACTTAGTCAACAGGCATTGTCCACTGTTGATTTATTTACCTGCAGGGGTTAACCTCTGTGATCTCTGATGGGAAGATGTAATCATTTAGGACTCCTGGGAAGGGGATTTAGCCTGTGCATCTCCAATGTTCAACAGATCATTACATTCTAAGGGTTACACATTTGTAAAAACCACTACTACAGAGAATAAGAAATGAGTAACCCTTTAAAATTTCCACCACAATGAAAATGTCTTTGTGTTTTGTAATTGTTTTGGGATATTTTTAGAAGTGGCAAAAATGACAGAAATCTTACACACTGCACCTTTAACATGACAACACATTTCCCCACAGTCACTCCGGCAGCTCATCTCGCCTCATTCACGTGTGATGCAGCTGCGTAACCAGAGTTTCATACTAAAATGTAGCGGCAGCGTTTGTAGCGTGTATGCTTAGCATGTTCATTTTGCGTGCCACTGCGTATTTAGACCACTGACAGCCATTGCCTCACCTGACAGTTTAACTACACAGTGAACCAAAATACTTACGCACACACACACACACACACACACACACACACACATCTGGCTTGAGGCGGATGGAGCACTCACCCTTCTGTTTTCCTCCACCTGTTCGTCTAGTTATGGTCTATAAACCTGCAGGGCAAGTTTACACCGTTTACCACAGAGCTGGTAGAGACAAACAGCTACATTAAAGGTGCAGTGTGTAAGATTTTGTGTGTCAATTCCGGTCACTTCTAAGGTTAAAATTACAAAACATTTATATACTGAACTGTTAACAAATGTATGATCACCTCATTGTATGATTTGATTTTACATAATCCGAGAATGAGCCCTCTAAACATCTTTTGAGCTTCAATTACAACCGAGGGCTGCCATAGGTTCTCCTGCATGTTTGAATGGGAAGGGTGCGGTGATGGATACAACATGCAACTTCACCAATAGATGTCACCAAATCTTACACGCTGCACCTTTAGATAATTGAATATACGTTTCAGAGGTAAAAATACGGCTTTGCTAATGCTCATATTTATAATAACAGCATCTCTAACTCTACTGTCCCAGTTGATTAATATGGAGTTATTTTGACTTACTTAAAGGTGCAGTGTGTAAGATTTGGTGACCTCTACAGATGAAGTTGCGTTAGAATGTCAGTATGTAATTGTTTTCTAATGTTTTTAGAAGGGACAAAATATGACTGAAATCTTGCACAAAGCACCTTTAAAGGTACAGTGTGCAAAATTTAGTGTTGTAGCTGTGCACTGTATCCGAATACCCCTCACCTCATCTCACCCTTCCCTTTTGGGCAACGAAGAACCTGGCAGTTATGATTAGAACCCAAAATCAGCTTAATTGGTTCATGACTGATGGAACAAAGTGTGCACCGCAGGCATTATGATGCACATTGGGTTTTTTTGGTTTCGGCCAAGTTTATTATCCATTCCCTAGCCACACAGCAGCTGCCGTCACGGCAAATTTCTGTGAAATGGACCGTAAAAGTAATTCATCTTCAGAAGGCAGAGAATTTGAGAATGAAACCAGTCTCAGGGGAAACTAAACATTTCTTTCAAGAGACAAGTGCAGGATTCTTAACGTCACTTGTGTAATTTTATGATAATTTCGTGCTTCATGGAAAATGTTTATCATGCCTGTCCTAATTTCATTTGACCCAGTGCAATAAAGTATTTCAATTCAATTCAAAATCGTAAATTGTTTTAAAGTTGCAGTGTGTACAATTTCATTCTTGTCACTTGCATACGGACATTTTTATGGATCTATAATCACCTAAATGTTTTTTTTTTTCCCATTACACTTAAATCAGGCCTTTAATATACGTATGTTCACATACGCACGTGTCCTCTCTACGGGAGCCGCCATGTTTTTTCAAAAGCCCAGAGTGGACGTACGTACGTACGAAACAAACTTTGATTCAACCCCTTCATGACTTTTGCTGTGAAAGTAGCCACACAGTCTTGTTACAGTGTATTTAACCTTAAAGGTGCAGTGTGTAAGATTTGAGTCATTTTTGTCTTTTCTGAAAAATTACAAAACAATGACATACTGACATTTTCATGCATTTATAATCACCAAAATCTATTTATTTTTTTGGCCGTTACCCTTAAATGAGCCCGTTAATGTATTTTTTTACATGAGGAGCGGGTCCTCTCTACGGGGGCTGCCATGTGTTTGCAGTAGCCCAGAGTGGACATACTAAACAAAACACTTTTGAGATTTATTGACAACTGAAGTCTACCATAGGTTCTCCTGCTGCTCAGAAGGGTGAGGGTGAGGTGACGGATACAGCATGCAACTTCACCACTAGATGTCACCAAACCTTACACAGTGCACCTTGAAAGGTGTACCTAATAAAGCGGCTCTTGAGTAGAATGAATAGAATATAAAAATGGACCCATATATATAGAAATGGAAATGGCAATTTAGACGTTGATCTGTGTGACACTGTAGCTGTCAAAATACAGAGGACAAAGAGTGACAACAATTTGATCTGACTGTACACACACTCACATTCACACACGGGCATGAACACACACACTTACATTTACAGTGCATGCACGATAAAGAATAACTGCCTAATCAGTGTCTCCTCACACGCACACACACACACACACACACACACACACACACACACACACACACACACGCACAGACACACAGTGGCAACTTGTGTTGTATAAATTCCATGTTCAATGCCAGTGGATGAACTGTTACAACAAACTAAGAATGATTTACATGGCTGACTGCATGTCACGTGACTGACAGGTGTCACTTTAAACAACCATTTTTGGAAAGTCCGCCAATGAGGTTCAAGTGCTGAATTTCTACTCCATTACACCCCCCCCCCCCCCCCCCCTTTTTTTTTTTTTTTTTTGTGCAAACAAAAAAACACAATTTTTTATTGTTTATATTTTTTC
>JAFBJT010086780.1:42581-60371 GCA_016785325.1 Chascanopsetta lugubris
AGCCCCCAGCTTCCCCTGTTTTGCTAGCTTTTTAGCTTTCAAGCTATTCACCAACACATGAAAAGATTCACCCAGATTGAACAAAGTTGTCATGACTGAATAGATAAAGAATGCCCTAAATCTGTCTCCGTTAGCTTAACGTCAAAGCTTGCCTGCTCTAGGGGTTAATTTATTGAACTTTAAAGTGGGTTTTCATGTCTGTGGCTATCATCCACATAGTTGTAGCATTGCACATGACACGAATTATGTTTTCACTCACTGATAAGTTGGTCCAGCCTGTGTTTCATCTTCTCTCACCTCATCCATAATAACATGGCAGCGATAGCATCGGCAGCACAGACTATGGTTACACACACACACACACACACACACACACACACACACACAAACATACACTAGCACCATGACCCCAAGCTTTCAAAGCTTGAAACCAAACAGACCAACCACCTTTCACTCAATTTCTCCTTTAGTGTAGCTTTTAGCGACATCTATAGGTGAGGTTCTGTATCATAACTCAATAACTTTCAAGGACGTTTTAGTTATGAGAGAAACCCAAAATGGGGGACCTGTTCCTGATTTAAAGATAAGGAAACATTCTAGGTTTGTTCAACAATTTAATAATAATCTCCTTTTTGCGAATAGAATATTTTTTGACCTCAATCTTACACCTTGGAGCTGGTTGCCATGTTTTGCTCACGGATCCATGGATATTGCCCTCATTGTGGTTTTTTTTGTTTTTCCTGCATCACCTGGAGAGACCGAGGCAATTAAACCCAGCTGAATGTTTAAATGCAGACGAGCGACACCTGAAGCTGAACAAACAAGGGACACCTGGCTAGCAACGGCAGCCATCGCCACAGACGCACTTTACTTTTCCATCCCTGCAATAACAACTGCCACAGAAGGTCAGATAAGTGGAGTAGCCGGGTAAACATCTAAATACGATTGAGGAAGGGACAGGCAGACGGAGCGAGGTCACGAGGAGATGGGTATATTTGTCCTCAACAGCCTGAAACTATGTAGTGTCTTGCGCTGGTGTTGTGTACATGCATGTATTATAATCCTGTTCAGGATTGGTCAAGACTTTGTGTGCCCTCCCTTTGTTCCATTAGAGACAAGATGACAGGTGGCGTTTAGAGCAGACAAACAACCCATATCCTCCTTTAGGACAATATTCACCTGAGTTAACATAAGACCACAGAGTACACTCTGAGTGTGTGTGTGTGTGTGTGTGTGTGTGTGTGTGTGTGTGTGTGTGTGTTTTGCGGCGGCGGCTGCAACAGCTGCCTCCCCTGACAGTGTTGTGACTGCATACAGTGGACTCAGGTGCTCGCGGCCCAGATGAAGTCACCCGGCTATGTTCGCTGTCTTAATTGACAAGCAGAGGCAATTCCCTGTGGGGCTGTCGGCATCGTATGCACACACACCTGATGTCTCCTGTTACGGCCATTACCTCACACAAGGCTTTTTTTTTTTTTTTTATACGACAGGCCGGTCTGCATCTTTAAGGGTGTGCGGACGCAGCTGCAACCTAATTTCACGATTGGAGGCAGAAGTGAACGCACAAGGAGACAAATGGGCTTCACGGATGTGACCGATTTGTTGATTCAGTGGATTTTGGGCGCCTCAATGATGAAAAATATTTCATTCTATTTAACGAAAGATACGTTTAAAGGTGCAGTGTGTACGATTTGGTGACATCTATAGCTGAACTTGCATGTTGTATCCATCGCCTCACTCTCAACCCTCTCGGCATACATGAGAACCAATGGTAGCCTTCAGTTTGTCCACTCTGAGCTACTGTAAAAACATGGCAGCCCCATAGAGAGGACTTGCTCCTCATGTAAATATACATTTAAAGGGCTCATTTTAGGGTAATGGAAGGGACATCAAATATCTAGGTGGTTATAAATTCATGAAAATATCAGTATGTGATTGATTTGAAATATTTCTAAGTGGCAAAAATGACCAAAATCATACACACCGCAACTTTAAATATATGCAAGACCATTATATAATTTAGTTTCATTGGCAAACCACTTAAAAGGTGGAGTGTGGATTCGTCGAATGGCAGGAAATCTCACTATGCTTTGATCTTGTGAGGCATCATGGCGCAGGACGTCTTCTCGCTGTGTTTATCACTTTGGACGGAAAACGAATGTTTCGCTGCTGGTGGCGAAATGTCAACAGAGAAGTTGTGGATACATTTCGCCGCACTTCAAAGCCCAAGCCCAAGCAACACTCACAGTTCTTGTGTATACGAAGTTGTTTACATGGTAACGGTGTTGACACTAAGGGCATATGCCCCGTTGATTCTGTTATTGAGATGTCAGTCTAATTTCCTGGCCATACGGATGGAGTGTGTAGATCTTTTGGAAGTGGTGTGTGTGTGTGTGTGTGTGTGTGTGCGTGTGTGTGTGTGTGTGTGTGTGTGTGTGCAGGCTGCTCCCTGCAGTGCACTGGCAAACCATGTGTGTGTTGAGCATGACGGTCCAAATGTCTGCGTAGATCCGTCCTTCCTGCCCCCCCCCCCCCATTTTGGCGAACAGGTGGAGCCGTGGCAAGGCAGGCCATGGGGCTGAGAACGGGTGTGAGTGAGAGAGAGAGAGAGAGAGAGAGAGGGATGACGCAAGGAAGGATCCTCGAAGGCTGTCACAGAAGTGATTGATGACTGGCATAGAAGGATTATGGTATAGAAATCCTATGTGCCAGGTTATCTGAGTTTATTCTCACATCTCACTCATTTTATTGGTGTCGGCGTTCTAAATAGTTTTACCCATGTAACGGGCGCAGTTCCTTCTCGTCTGCTCCCCATAAGAGAACCTCGCGATGGCTTCAACCTTCCATCTTAAGTCTTTATAAACTGGAACCCTGTGGCTCAAGGCCACTCAGAGTTCATAGCTGTGAAAAAGATATACAGGGCTTCCATTGAAGCCCAAAGCCTTAAAGCCATGAAACCACGTTTAAAAAGCTGCTCTCTGTTGACCCATGACCTGTGAGACCATACTTGTCTATTAATCGTCGCCTCTTAGAAAAGTCTGATCCACTCTAAATGGAGACGGGACCCCGGGTCTTCATGGGTCTGCAGAAGACAAAGGCGGCTTCAGATCCCCCCCCCCCCGCCATCCCACTTTCTTCAGACCGCCTTATCTGGTGGTCTCATTCAGCGGTCCCAAAGCATATTGAGAAGTTGCGTTTAACATTCAAAAGCTTCGCCGATCTCGTTAGCAAAGCGTGAAATAGCGCCCGTCCCTTCCTCCATTGGCGTCCCCGCCCTCATTTTTGTGGGGCGGCTCAAAGAGGCGGCATTCTTCTCCCCCTCACAATAGACTTCTTCAGCAATTCTTCTGTTATTGATCTGAATGGTTTCGGGAGTGAGGGGCTAAACTTTAGACATCTGGCTCATTGATGGGGGTGGGGGTGGGGGGTGGGGGGCTTTGCCCTCTGCAGTATGTGTTGGATGATGTGAAGTGGTTTCAGGAGGGGTGGGCATTTCTTTTGTGGCCACAGACCTGTTGCTGTCTGCATTGATTTTTAACCAGCGAGCTGATGGGGAAAGTTGAAGTGGAAGTGTTTGTTTACCTTTACCTCCTGTAACTATTCAAGAATGGGCTCATTTCCGGGTAATGTAAAAAAAACAAAAAACATTTAGTTGATTATACAGTCATGAAAATGACCCAACACCTACACACTGCACCTTTTTAACTCACCGCATGTGGCAGATACGTGGAAGGATCCAATCGTTTTTGGGGGATTCGATCCATTTTGCCGAAGAACCGCATTTTTTGTAAAAAGCTTACTGATGTTTGACCCCATCCTCTCCTCTTTGTTCACCTCAGACAGTAGAGAGAAGAAGAGACCTGCCATGCCCGGTTCTCCTGTGGATGCTAAGACTCATTCCAGATCAGCCCCCAGCAGCAGCAGCGCCAGCTCCACGATGCCACCCCTGCCCTCCGTCAACCCCAGCGGCCCTCGACCGGCCTCCTTCTCCACCACCGCCTGTACGGGCTCCAGCTCATTCAGATTCAAAAGCTAAAACGTCACTGCGTTCGCAATTCTCTAACATCTCACCCCTCGCTCCCCAGTGACCAACGGGAATCACCATTCCCCGCCCACCCTGAACGCAGTGCCGTCCCCGCCGCAGCGCTACAGCAACGGGCCGTCCTCCTCCTCGTCCTCGTCGCTGGCCAACCAGCAGCTGCCCGCCACCTGCGGCGCTCGCCAGCTGAGCAAGCTGAAGCGCTTCCTGACCACGCTGCAGCAGTTTGGCAACGACATCTCCCCCGAGATCGGAGACAGCGTCCGGAGCCTGGTGCTGGCCCTCGTGGTGAG
Source organism: Chascanopsetta lugubris (assembly GCA_016785325.1). Classification (NCBI taxonomy): domain Eukaryota; kingdom Metazoa; phylum Chordata; class Actinopteri; order Pleuronectiformes; family Bothidae; genus Chascanopsetta; species Chascanopsetta lugubris. The sequence goes on from JAFBJT010086780.1 coordinate 46,914, forward strand.
TCAAAACAAACGGATCCCGCCTGTCCTGACTTCACACGGGGGGCTCTGATCCACCGTTTGGTGTCTCGCTATTGACTCCACTTCCCCTGTCTCCTAGAATTCGACAGTTACCATTGAAGAGTTTCACTCGCGGCTTCAGGAGGCCACCAACTTCCCCCTTCGGCCGTTCGTTATCCCTTTCCTTAAGGTAAAACAACTTTTGCAGTCACCCTTTAATTTGATTGGACACATTTTTCCTTCTGTAGTTGTCATATATTGTCTTGGACAGGCTGCATTCTTAAAAGGTACGGTGTGTACGGTATGGTGACATCTACTGGTGAAGTTGCGTATTGTATCCATCACCTCGCCCCTCCCATTCGAACGTGCAGAAGAACTTCGATTGTCATTAAAGGTCAAAATATATTTAGTACGTCCACTTTGGGCTATTTATATGTCTTTATGTGTTCATGTAAAAAGCAAGTCATACATTTGGGTGAAAAATACGCCCGTATATAATTGCTTTTACTTCTACAGATAGAAGTGACAAAAATGTATCGAAATATTACACACTGCACCTTTAATGTATCATTAAAACGAAATCTTGTGTTAGCCGTTCACAAAAGAACTTTAAGATAAGGGAAGCGTGATAAACATCCATCCATCTTTTCAGGACCCCTTCCTTTTGGCTTTCAGTTTCACTGGATCACTTCCTGCTTTCCCTTACGACATCATAACCCCCCCCCGTGGAAATCTCACAGCCCGCTTATAAACGCACACGTCAGAATCGTTGCACCTTCCCATCGGCACCACATGTCTCAGCCACACATTTACATAACAGGCAACAAACAGCAGGTCGTTGACATCAATGCATCCCTCGTCCAACGTGATTTGAATAATCCACGACCAATCGCATAACAGCCTGCGAGTCGGTGACAGAGATGTAATCGATCCATTAGCAATTTACCGAGTTGTTTCCAGGAGACGGCACCAGCGCCTGGAGATGATGATGATGATGATGATGAAGACGTTTATTTGGACATATAGAGAACAATGCAAGTTGAACACAAATAAATACTTATATATCCGAAAGGTCTGGGAAGAAGTTACCACTTAATCCTACACACACCGATGTCACACACATTTCAACTAAATGTACAACTACATATATACAGTTCAGCCTATTTATCAACAGAAATACTATAGTATAGATGTAAACATCATCAAAAAATGACGTAGATCAAAACAAGGAGAGAAAAAAACTCAACAAACAAAAAATGTCTACCTTTTTGGGCCTTGTACCACAAAAATATAGTTTATTCATATTCACTCATTATTCCACAGTCGCACTCCACACACGGAAACACAAAAACGTTTTCTAGCCGTTCGCACACATAGAATCCTAAATGCGTATAATCCTCTTAAATCATAATCACCCTCCCTCACAGTCAACATGTTTTGGATATTAACCAAAACAAGTCCCTGTGTAAGGTTTCCCAGTTGAATCTCAGTTCAAAGCAGCAGTTAAGATTTGCCTGCTGACTTGACACGTTACAGCCGAGTGTGTTAAACAGCCTCTCCAGCCCCTTTGTAACCAGGGACGTCTGCGAGTGTATACTTTTTTGTAGGAGCCCCCTTCTGTTAAAGCAGCCCATAAATCTTTGGGCGAGCTGCGCCGCGGTAACTGCGAGAACGAGCCGCAGAACTCTGCTCTTTTTCCACACTTACCTCTCACTCACCTTCTGGAGGCCCTCCAGCTGTCTGTCCGTCCGCCCGCGAGCGCCGGGACAAGAAACCCTCTGTTCCCCCCTTTCGTTGGTTAATTTATTACAAGGGGTCCGCGCGTCTTCATCCTGCGAGGAGGAGACGTGGACAAAGTCGCGGGGTGGGGAGGCAGAGGCGGGAGCGAGGTGGAGACGGGGAGAAGTGGGAACTCGGAAGTGTGAAACATGCCCGTAAAGTGCTCCCTTCCCTTTTTTATGGGCTTGCAAGTGAGTGTTTGCCATATGGAGCCGCTGCTGTCCCGTTTTTTAAAAGAGCATTCAGATGCCAAGGCGCCGCCGCCGCGCCAGCGTCCAGCCTTTGCCCCGATGAACCCCAGAGAGAGAGAGAGAGAGAGAGAGAGAGAGAGAGAGAGAGAGCCCTCAGCCGAGCTGACACAGGGCACATGTGTCCGTTTATCTGGACGGGGGCCCGGGGGAGAGAAAGGAGGCAGCATGGGAGAGAGGGAGCACAGGGGCGCCACAGACGAGACGCCTCGTCTTTAGGGAACGTCCGAAACCGACGTTTTTTTCAATAACCCTAAAATGAGCCCATGAGTGTGTATTTACATGAGGAGGGGGGTTGGGGGTGGGGTGAGGGTGGGGGGGTGGGGTGTCCGGGCCACCATGCTTGTAAAGTAGTAAAAGTGGATGTACTAAACATCCGTTGAGTTTTTAATGACAACTGAAGTCGACCATAGGTTCCACCCTCAGGAGGGTGGGGGCGAGGTGATGGATGCAACAGGCAACTTCACCTCTAGATGTCGCCGAATCTTCACACACTGCACCTTTTTAAAAGAAAGGTTTCGAATGGGCTACGTGAAAAGTAGAAAGACTAGAGCAGTACTGTTATTTAGAAGAGAAGAGGGAGTGAGGAAGTGGTGTAATTGCAAACACACCGGAGGCTGTTCCTAATTACAGACGTCCAGGGAACAAAAGCGAGATGGAGAGATACGAAAGAGACAGTCCCGGGTAGATATTCATAAAACGGGAGAAAGGAATGAGAGGGAGGCGGAGCCTGTGGATCACTCGTCTAGAAATGTTTTCAAGCCCTTTCGCGCACATCCTCACCACAGCTGATGCGTCGCCCGCGGGGGTCAGAAACCGGCTTCAGCAGCAGTTCCAGCTTTTTTCATTAGAGCCGGGGAAACCGCAGCCACCACGGAGGCGGCCGTGGAACAACACCCAGACTCGCGCTGAGCCCCACAGCCCAGACCTCAAGGAGTCAGTACCCCTCCATTTATTTCCTGTTCCAACCGAGCGTCTTCCCCCACAGGAGGCAGATTTGACTCCCGTCTCGGTTGAGTTACAGGGTTGTGAGCAACTGTGTGGATTTTCCGAAGCTTCCCCTTTTCCTCCTTTTATTTATTTATTTATTTATTTATTTTTTACAACTATTCGGGTCCCGACTGAGATTTAAATCCACTTTAGATGCCTCCTCAGGATCATCGGGTTCAGACGGTCCCTGAGGTTCTCAGCTCAGATGCGTTGACAGCAGCCCCATATAAGGAGAGAGTGGGTGGGACTTGATGTCCATAGTGTTTAGCTAGAGAAACGGAAACAACATTGTTTACCCGACTATCCAAGAGCTGCTACTTACAATGGCGGCACAGATGTGTGCAGAGTTCGAAGTAACAATAGGAGGCGCCATTGTGGTTGACATGAGGACGTCACACATATGACCAGAGGACCGGAGCCGTGTCCTTAGTCCTGTGTCGCGAGGGTCAAAGTTGGGGTTCGGGCACTTTTGGGGCAGCAGCTGAAAGTTAAGCCTCGAACTCATGTGCATAACCATTACGGAACAACAACCCCCCTCTCTTTCCTTTTAGATTGCTTTTTGTAAGTTTGAACCAACCCCTCGTTTTTCCTCTTGCCCCCCTATAGGCGAACCTGCCCCTGCTGCAGAGGGAGCTGCTCCACTGCGCACGCGCCGCCAAGCAAACTCCAGCCCAGTACCTGTCGCAGCACGAGCACCTCCTGCTCAGCACCACCCTCGCCTCCTCCCCGGACTCCTCCGAGCTCCTGATGGAGCCCACCGACGCCGCCGCCAAGCGACACAGCCCCAGCAGGTCAGATTAAAGGTCCCCCCCCGCCCCCCTGACTCCGCCTCCGTTACCACCTGTTGCCCTTTTCATCAGAGGCGTAACACCGCGTTTGCGTTTCCAGGGCGAAAGAGAACGGCTTCCACGAGCGTCCGCCCGTGGCCCTGGAGCCGGCCGCCAAACGGATCTGCACCATCAGCCCGGCGCCCCGACACAGCCCCGCCCACCCGCTGCCCCTCAGCTCCCAGCTTCACCCGACGCCCCCTCCCCTGCAGCACTACGCCCTGGACGACATCGCGGCGCCGCACATCCTCCACCGCGAGCACAGCCAGCGCATGTTGGAGATCCGAGAGCTCAAGGACAGACCCAGACTCCCCGGTACGTGAGATAAACCCAGGCCTTTTTATTTTATTTTATTTATTTATTTATTTATTTTAAAGGTGCAGTGTGTAAGATTTCAGTCACGTTTGTCACTTCTAAAAATATTATAAAACAATGACGTATATGGATATTTCAATAGATTTGTAATCACTTACATCGAGCTCATATATTGACATGAGGAGGGGGATCCCCTCTGTGGAGGCCGCCATGTTTTTAAAGTAGTACAAGTGGACGTACTATGTCAAGTGAAGTCGACCACAGGTTGTCCTGCATGTTCAGGGGGGGGTGAGGGTGAGGTGATGGATACAACACGCTACTTCACCTCTAGATGTCACCAAATCGTACACACTGCACCTTTAAATGTCGAGGTGACACCTGAACCCCACAATCTGCACTGCAATGTTGGCTCTTCCCATTTTGCACAGGCATAAATCCAGCCCTGTAAATACCTGCAGTTTGGCATGAAGGTGGAACTGCGAAGCCTCTATCGCATATTTGTAACTTCTACCCAGAAAAGTCCGGCTGAATATATGAGCTGCACAAACAGTCGTCGTCGCCATAGTAACCTCATAGAATTACAGATTCATCTGAGATTAGTGGAGGAAGAATCAAGTCACCGCAAACCACATCGTCATGTACGTTTAGTCTGTTTGTGTGAGTGTCTGGAACAGACAGAAGTAAATAGCTGCACTGGAACAAATGCACACACACACAGACACGCACACACACACACATCATAGATTGTGTGTGTGTGTGTGTGTGATAAGGGGTGGTCTGTGTTTGTGCAGCCGCCCCCGTGCGTCTCTGGAGTCCACGTGTGTATAAACACTGCCATACTGTCCAGGCTGCGAGGGTCGGATCTCCTCTGGTGTACATCCACCCTCCATTTGGGGGCTTGTCAGCACACAGTGGAAACAGCAGTAGCTCACTCACAGAGCCAGGCGCGTGCACGCGCGCACACACACACACACACTCAAAGACACATACCTTGATATGTTCATGGTGGAGGTGCAGTGTTTACGAGGTTTTAGTCCCTTGTCTGACAGCCTCCCGCCCGCCTGCCGCCACTTAACTCATAGGCACGCACATATACACACACACACACACACACGCGCACACACGCACACACACACTCATACTCCATATGGCTTTGAACTGATGAACGCTGATGAGAACCAGGAGTAGAGCAGAGGTAAAGGGGGAAGGCTTGTGTGAGTGTGTGTGACAAAGAGAGAGGCCTAGTGTGCATGTTTCCTCATGCTTTTCTCAATTTCAAGAAATCACAGTTGGTTTACGTGCGTGTGTGAGTGTGTGTGTGTGTGTGTGTGTGTGTGTGTCCACATGCTACTGTAGTGTCTTCGCTCAAGGCTCAAGGCCCCAACATGTTTTGGGGCTACACGAGCACAATCTTTCGTGTGCAAACTATTATTATTGTTAAATGTACAATTAAGTATTGCTTAAGTCATGGCATTGAGTAATAAGTGAACTGAAATCAGATGTGCGTGCATGTGTGTGTGTGTGTGTGTGTGCGTGTGCGTGTGGTTGGCGGTCGCAATGGTCCACATTGAGTGTCAGAGCGGCTGGTTGTGTTTAGAAGTGGAGCCACTCCACTCAGCCTGAGTGTCTCCCTACTGGAATGCTGTGAGCTCCAGGAGGGGAGGTGCTAAGGGAGAGGTTCGGGGAGTGTGTGTGTGTGTGTGTGTGTGTGTGTGTGTGTGTGTGTGTGTGTGTGTGGCTGACAGCTGACTTCCAGATGTGTTCAGGCTCTGGGAGCTGGGATCTGTTTTGCATCACAGGCTCCTCTCTCTCTTTCTCTCTCTCTCTCTCTCTCACCCTGCTTTCCTCTCCTCTCCCTCTCCCTCAAACACACAATCCCTCGATCCATCTCACATCTTATGTCTTTTCTTCTGTTGCTCCTCGTTCACTTTACATCATCACTGTCATTTTTTTTATTGTAGGACATCTCTAACATTAAACTCATGTCTCATCTGTCACGAATAATAATCTCGGTGGGAAATGAAGAAGTGATCTCGTGTCGTGAAGCGAAGTTTATTGTCTTTTACTCCTAAAGGCAGAGATGGGAGTTTCTACACACACTTTTCACTCTTGACACTATCACTTGAGGCCTCACTTGCTTTAAAGACGACGGTAATGACACCGGCCCGTGTTTTTATTTACATTTTTTTATCCTCTGTGTGTTTTCAAAAGGAACTAATGGGGGTTACCGTGAGGAGCCGGTGGACCACAGACTGACAGACCGAGAGTGGGCTGATGAATGGAGGCATCTGGACCATGTAAGTCTGCACAGCAGCACCTCGCTGCCGCTAATGGGCTGAGATACAGGAGGAATGTGAAATGTAATTAGTCCGACCGCATTCCGCAGCAGAAGCATGTCACAGTTCAGACGCAGGTTTATGTTTTGCAATATTTTATCGGGATTTAAGGGGCGTTGAAGGTGCAGTGTGTACGATGTAGTGAAATCTCGGGGTTATGTTGCAGCTGAACAGCCCTGATCTCAACCCTCCCCTCTCAGCATGAAGCCTTCAGTTATCACCAACACTCAGAAGTTGTTTAGTTTGTCCATTCTGGGCTACTGTATAAAAACACGGCGGTGCAACATGGTGGCCTCTATAGAGGGGATCTGTTCCTCATACAGGGAAATGAAAGCAATAATTAATACATCCGGGTTTTAATACACTCATGAAAACATCAGCAGAACTCTTCCAAATGTGTTTCTTCCAGTAGAAATGGAGCATGCAGGAGAACCTATGGTCGGCTTCAGTTGTCATTAGAACTCGGTTTAATATGTCCACTCTGAGACACTGAACACACATGGAACCCCCTCCCCCTGGTGGAGCCGTAGAGCGGAACCGCTCCTCATGTAGATATACGTTGATTGGCTCTTTTAAGGCTAATGGAAAAACAATAAAACATTTCGGTAGAATATGAATCCATTAAAATGCCTGTAATTGTTTTGTACTATTTTGACGAAAATGACGTAAACCTCACACACTGCACCTTTAAAGCTCAATCATGTTACTCCATTTGATGCAGTGTCCATCTTGACGTGACATAGTTGCATCATGAAGGCAACCTACTCTGTGTCCGCAGGTGTTGAACTGCATCGTGGACATGGTGGAGAAGACGCGGCGGTCGGTGAGCGTGCTCAGACGGTGCCAGGAGTCGGACCGCGAGGAGCTCAACTACTGGAGGCGGCGCTCGAGCGAGCAGGAGGACCCGCGCAAGGGCGGCTCGGCCTCGGCGCCGTTCTCCAAGACCCACAGCCCCCACACGGCAGAGTCAGGTGGGTGCAACTGGGTGTCTGATGAGTCACCGTTACAAAAATGGTAGTTTGTAATCGTTTTCCTCGACCAATGGAAGTGGCAAAAGTGACCAAAATCCGACACACTGCACCTTTAAAAAGGGCCATTTCACTCTAATTACAATACACAGTGGTGTTATTCGGCCCATGAATACGTCATGACCTAAATATGCAGTGATTCGGACTCGAAAGGTTTATACCGCAAGGTCTGAGCAACATCAGGCACTGCCTCGCATCCATTCATTGCTCCATACGCCGCCCGGTGGTCGCCGGTAGAATCGCACCCACACCTCCCTGTGTTGGTGAGTCCTTCCCACAGTTTGTCCCCCAGTCTGCCGAGTACTGGCAGTGTCCTCTCCCAACTGTCGGCTCTCGCCGTCCCCCCTGCTGCTCCGTAGTCACAGACGAGTGCCAGGACCGGCCGCGGCCATATCGGCCACAGAAGGGCCGTCCTGCCGTCCTGCAGGCACGGAGGCCCAGAACTGGCTGACTCGCCAGAGCACCATCTGGGCCCCCAGCCGGGAAGCCTGCTCGCCCGACCGCCTGCCTGCCTGGGCACGAGCGGAGAGAGAGAGAGAGAGAGAGGGAGAGGGAGAGAGAGAGAGAGTAGTATGCAGGAAAGAAAAAGAGGATGTAGACGAAGGAGAAGAGAGAAAGCAGTGGTGAGACGGAGGATACATGAACGCGGAGATGAGCCAGCGATTAGCCGAGATGCAGAGAAAGAGAGAGAGAGAGAGAGAGAGAGAGAGAGAGAGGGATCGGAGGGAGGAGACAGAATGTTGACACAGCTTGTTGGTCTGCGTTTCCTTCCAAGCCAAACACATTCCTTTCTAAAGTTGTCAGATCTCAGACCGGTCCAAGACTTGGGATTATCAAGTATACGACACTGGCTCTGGGGCCCGGATGCGGAGAAAAGAGTTGATTATATCATATTAGATACGGCCGCTGCCTTCATCGAGCCAGATTTCAACAATCGACAATCGTCCTCAATATCTGCACAAGCCCCCCGACAGGTGCTAATCCCGTCTGTCTCCGCTCTCCTGCAGACTCCCAGCGTGACTTCGCTCCGCGGCCAGGCTCCGCCTACGTCACCGACGAGATCTGGAGGAAAGCGGGTGAGTAAGAGAACCCGAAGAGCCGGGAGAACAAACGGCTCCTGTTGATTGGTTGAATTCAGACGGCGGTGACCTGTGCGCTAAAACCTTTGCGTTGGCTCGCGCAGAGGAGGCGGTGAACGAGGTGAAGCGTCAGGCCATGGACGAGGTTCAGAAAGCCGTGGCCGAGGCCGAGCAGAAGGCCTTCGAGATGATCGCCACCGAGCGGGCCAAGATGGAGAAGACCGTGGCCGACGCGAAGAGGAAGGCCAAAGAGGACGCCATCATGGTCATCAACGAGCAGGAGGACTCCAGTGAGGTGAGCACGGATGAAGGGTCATGGGCTCGACGCAGTAACCGTTTGCATAGATCGTTGCAGTTCGTGGGCCACATAGAGACCCGATTGATCTCTAGTGGGCCGCACCACTTAGATCTTAGCATCAGAACTGCTACATCTACTCCTCCTCCTCCTCCTCCTCCTCGTCTCTCCGACACACCAATTCTGAGCAGCACTGGCTCCCCCTAGTGTAAGTTCAGGTCAATAAACCAGCATCTTCTTAGTCCAGTCATTTTAACACTGCAAACTCCTCTGGCCAGATCGGACCCTCTGGCGCTGCTGGTTCTGGCCCTGACGCCCTCTATTGTGCCTATGTTTGCTGCTCTAGGACTATTTGATATTTCTCCATTGACAATGAATGAAACATCCAAGTGTGGTGGTGAGAGAGGCCCCTGACTGAGACCCAGCGAATCATGTTGCATTACATTGCACATATTCAAAAATATAAGGTCCAGACACATTTCAGATTTTCATCAAGAATTGCACAGTGAATATGGAAAATACCCCCAACAGTCTTTCAGTTCTTTGAAAGGTCAAAAGAGAAACCCTGACTCTTTGCTCAGAATCAAGACAAATGTTTATTACACACACAAAGTATCAATATAATGACTTCACGTTCAATTTCTGTGAATCGAAATGAAAATAATTTCACATAAATGGCACTTTGGACTTTGTCAGTGCCCCGGGTGCTGTTTTGCTCGTTTTCATCTGCCCCCTAGTGGCCACAGAAAGAACACACAAAGGTTTAAGCACGAAGGAGACCGTCCATACAATCTTCTAAACGTGCACTCTCGTCCCTCCTCTCCTCCTCAGTGTTGCTGGAACTGCGGCCGCAAAGCCAGCGAGACGTGCAGCGGCTGCAACGCCGCCCGCTACTGCGGCTCCTTCTGCCAGCACAAAGACTGGGAGCGCCACCACCTCATCTGCAGCCCGGGACTCCAGGCCCAGCCCAAATCCGTCTCCGCCATCACCGCCAGCAGGGTGGCGGCGGCGGCGGCGGCGGCCTCAGCGGCGGGGGCAGTGGCCAGGATGTCCCCCGCCGGGGTCAAGGCCTCCGACAGCGCGCCCTCAGCCTCCAGTCCCGGCGGTGAGAAGGCCCTGGTGGCCTCCCGCTCCTCCACCCCCTCCACCCCGGCCTCGGGCCCCGAGACCAACGGACACTAGGGCGACGGGCGTCCGACATTTGGACCAAACCTCTGAACTGAATCGGCGCAATGAGGGGACTTGGCGTGGGTTCAGTTTAGACGACTCAGCATCTTCTCCTGCAGATACGTGAGGACAGATTATGGACGTCTGTGTTGAGGGATCTGTCGGGACGCGATGGACAGCGGGACTCCGGACGTCCAAAGACGCTCATCTTTGTCCCAAAAGGTGCGAGAAAAAAACAAACAAACTCTGAAAGGAGAAGAGACAGCGGAGGCTCCGCCCCTCCGCTGATATCCGTCGTGTACAGACCTAGAACACAGGGAGGCGGCAGTGTTCCGTGTAAAGAGTGTAACAGCACCAGCCATAAAGCATCTGTGCAGCAGAGCACGGCGGACCCTGTAAATAGCCGCTCGCCCGGGTGGTCTCGCGCGTGAATGGGAAAATGGTCGTGCCGTCAGTGATTATTGTAAAACCCCCACGATTACGTCCGTCAGAGCAATATTCGAATGAAGTGTCCGGGTTTCTCCACAAGCCGTTTTCTCCATCGCCAAAGTTCCCGGTCGCTGAAGAGGACGTCGTCCTCGCCGCCGTCGCCAGACAGAAAAAAAATCGGAATCTTCGGATCCGGCGCAACGTCGCTGCAGTTTCATCCTGGCACTTGCTCACATCATCGGTCGTGTACGTCGGGGTCAGGGTTCGCCGCTCTCCCCAACCCTCCACCCCTGCAGTGTCCCCCCCCCTTCCCCCCCCCCGCCTCCTTTTTGAAACCAGAAATGCATGTGACACTGTGGAGGTGCAGGGTTCGGAGCCGTGACTCCGTCCCACAGAGAATCTCAGGAGTTGTTTGTGTGTGTACAGATCGTTCTGTTCTTTTATTTTCCTCCTTTCGTCACAGGTTAGATTGAAGTTTAGCGCAGAGCCTCGGTGTATCGTACTCTACTGTTCCAGCTGTTCCCGTTTCTCGGTGTAAAATGACTTTGTAAAGAATATTATGAGAGAATGCCTTTATTTTGTGAGCCACCACTTTCCCCCCTTTTGTTCTTTCAACATGTCTCTTTGTCTTTTCTGAGGCATCGACACGTTCGTACGAAAACAGAGATATCATGACGTGAAGTATGAAATAAAGGAATGGAATGGCTTCAGAATGGCTTCGTCATGCTTTGAGGTTTTTGTGATGAAACGCAGGAAATGTGATTTCCGTTAAACCTGTGGGCTTTGTAGGGGTCAAAGGTCAAGACCCCGGAAGAGGTCGCTGACATACAGCGACTCACATGGTGATTTAGTTACTTTGTCGTATCTCCCGATACAGCTTTACAGAGAGCTAGTTCCCTGCTTCACCCATAAATGGGCAAAGAGGCGGAGCACAGGTAGAGCTGGGTGGAGCCCCTGCTGCCTGGTCGGCCCCGGTGTCACTCGACAAACCACGCCCTTAATTATGCACGATTTCAAACCTCAACAGAATAATCGGGTTAGAAAAGGAGATGACTCCCCACATTGACTGAGACCAAGTTTGAACCAGGCTTTAAACATGTTATGAAGTTGATTTTGACACGGGAGTCTGTGGGGATGGACTCACTTTTGGAGTCGGCCTCAAGAGGCCACCCTGTGAACTGCAGGTTCCCCCCCCCCCCCCCCCCCCCCCCCCCCCACCTTCCCCCCCGCGCCCCCCCCTGTATTGGACTCATCAGTCAGCCCTGGAGGTTGCCACTTGATAAATGCTAAAAAAAAAAAATAAAAAAAAAAATAGATTCATATTCATCATCATGGTATTGGGTGGTTTTCATTTCACATAGCACCACGTCAATTGACACTGTACATCATTTGTTTTGGTGCAGGCCCATGCACACTAAGCCCACGCACACTAAGCCCACGCACACTAAGCCCGACCACTATCCCCTCTTCGAAGATCAGTCTCATAATGGAGAATAGTTGGGCGTCTGAGCCAATGGCTGAAAAACAATGAGCACCTTCTCACTAAGGTGAGAAAGTCTGTCTCAGCGCTCAAATCTCAACACTCTACCAAACATTTCACAAGTTCATACATTAAACCCATCCCCAGCACAACACACACAAAGAGTCTGAACAAAGTCCCGCGGATTAACGCCGAGGAGCTTTTAAAGGAGCAGATCAGGTGCAGCGCATTGACGTCTGATTGGTTCAATTAGGGTCAAGCTGCAGGTGAAACAAGGACAAAGAGCTTGGACACACAACAACTGTTGAGGAATTGGGTCAATCACTGGAGCCCAAAGAGGCCCTGCAGCACCTCCATCGAATCCCATTTCAATTCAATATGGTTTGAATTGTTTATTTGCGAGACATAGAGAGGATGCTGAAAACATAACCCCCTTGTTTTATAACACAAGTCCAGTGAAATGAATAAAAATGAGGCCAAAGCATGAAAAATATAATGTAGGTGCCTATGCATTGTGTTATGTAACATTCTCTCTTTTCACATATATAATAAGTCGTTAATTCAACCTCCTGCCAGTTCCTATAGGAATCATTAGTACTTTCACGTATTCGGGTCATCTATGCTCAGTTTGGCCTTTTGAAACTACTAAATGAAAAGAAGAGGAAACACGTCTTTGATATGGAAGTACGTTTAATCATAATGTAAAGAGAGAGCAAGACAATTCGTGTGACCGTTTCCACACAAACGTCAGACAAAGAAAACAAACATGTTTCACTGCGCATTCGTCCTCTCCGCATCCTCTCCGTCTCCTTGATGTCGTGAATCATGCAGCGACTCCTGTTCAAATATGCAGGCGGCGTCTTTGAATTCAGGTGAGAAATAATGAGGAAGCACTTGGCAAGATTGAATTATTCTGAGCTGCGTCGCCACGAAAATCCTGTCATGTATAATTCAAAATGTTTTGCAGCTTCCGGAGTGAATCTGAATTCTAGTCAGCCGAAGGTCTTCATTAAAGAGAACAGTGGGTGTGGAGGATAAGTGAGCCGAGCAGTTACTTTGGTCATCACTGTGTTTCACATCAAAGACACAGAACTGGGGATTGAATCACATGCCAGCAGGCCTCAGGGACGTGTAGTATACCAAGTGACCACGAGATGGCAGTGTCTCATAAAGATTGAGGGGTGGTGTCGCTGTTGAGCCTCTCTCTCTCTCTCTCTCTCTCCAGTAACTGTAGCTTCTTGGTGCAACGATTTGCAATGAATCACTATTCCGAAAAAAAAAAAAATCTACTCATTTATTTCTCAGCATATAATAAAAAAAATAAACAAAACCATGACTCGACAATTTGTCTCTTTAACCCAAACAAATGTGCGTTCTCATCAGTGATAGTGATTTATTATCATCACCAACCTTTTCAGGTACACATGTACATGTTCGTTACTTGTTTCTCTCAAGACACTCAACCACATTATGTATAAGTATAAGTAT
>JAFBJT010086813.1:0-32548 GCA_016785325.1 Chascanopsetta lugubris
GGGGGGGGGGGGGGGGGGACTAGGTAAAATAATGGAAAACGTCCTTTATAGAGAATAAAACAATCTTCTGCTCAAGAAAAGTTATTTATTTCTAAGAAATGTACAGTATAGAAAATACTCCGTTCCATTTCCAAAATAATCTGTCGGTCAGATACGAACTTGTAAACGTCAATTAAAAATGAAACAGGAATTTTTTCCATATCACCATGCTACTGAGGTAAAAGATGACTGCTTTTAAAATAACACAGAGAAAAGGGGAACAGACACCACATTTATATTAAAACAAGTCAAAACATTTACAAAAAAAATCTTAAAAGAGCAAATAAATAAGATTCACATTTAATCACATCTAAATGGTTTTCACTAGTGCAGAGGGATGACAGCAGAGAAACAAATGAAAGTTGAAAGCACGCTTCCCATCATCTGGTGCAGGTTCTTCACACCAGAAAAAAACACACTCACGCACACACACACACACACACACACATCTGTACACCATAGGTCTGTATCACAACCTCGCAGATCTTTAGAAATAAACGCTGCCCTTCAGACAGAAAGAGTAAACATACTACCCCCCGTCACACAGTACCTCAATCAGGCCACTTTGGGGGTACTGGTTCACACACCAAGGAGGTAGTAGCGTTCAGGCTCAGAAAATCTGCAGAAAAGTCCCTATTTCATCAAAATAGCAAAGTCATCTTTGACAGGTCTCGAGTGACACATTTACATAATGCTTCACACCTTCTAGCATTTTCGTCTCCTGCCGTTTTTCCTCAAGCGATGCCTTATTTACAAACGTCTACGGCAATTATAAATCTGCCAAACTCTATCAAGTCTATCACAGACCCTAGATTGGAATACAGCTGACTTTGTCTAGTGTCAACGACGTGTAGGCAAGAAGGCATGCAATCTGTACAAGAGAGTCCAAACTTCAAATATCCTGGTGCATCACTGTCCATCAGGCTTCAAGCCCAGAGTGAAAAGAACTCCATAAAAACACAGATAGTCTACACTTTCACAGATTGCATTTGCAGTCTGCTGGGTGCCAGATTTGAACACAGTGGCTAAAACATTTTCCCCTTACGACGGACTTAAGTATCATAAGGCAATTTTGTCATCTGTTCTGTGAGATGACCAACAGCAGAGAGGAACTAAAACTATCAGCTGGTCAAAAAAAAAACAACCCATTGACAGGAAGAAGAGGAAACTCTAAATGCCACCTTTGGGCTGGATGAGGTAGATTCAGTGCTGCCATTGCGTCACTGCACAAGTCGGGCTGCAGTGGTGAAACATTGATATGATAATGAAACTCCAAACTGAACACCAATTACAGGAGACGACATCCACGCTGACAGCCAAAGTTAATGGCAGTGAACAATTATGGGAATGTAGCAAAACAAATGAGATGATTTCTTTGACAATAAATGCAATCAAATACATCGAAACAGAAAATTAGCAGTAGAAAATATTGTTTAGAACTAAGATTAAAACCATGTTCTTCACATGAGGTGGACTGGTTTGCAGCGATCATAGTCCCCTTTTCCTTTTGTTGCTCCTCTACCAAATAGAGATTGAGAAAAATACCCGTATATAGAAACTGTACACCCTGAGGATACATTTAGTCACGAAAGGGGGACGAGGAAGCACTCAAACACACAACCATGCAAAGGGCTGAACAGTGAATGAACAAAAGAACTCGTGTTTGTTGGTGGAATGGAAAACATGTCACACAATTTGATGTGTCAGTGTCTGTGGTATGCGCCTGTGCACACATCAGCAAGGATTGATTTGCCCCATCTGGAACAAGTCTGTCCCTATGGTGAAAATATATATACATGTTATATATATTTTTTCCAAACACATATATTTGAATAACTATCCAAGGCCTCTCAGTTCCAGAAATCTAGACTAGCAGAAACCATGTAGTCCATAAGAGTCCGGTATGGTCAGATACAAATTGCACCCTCTCTGCAAAGTCAAGGACATTCTCATCAATGAAGGCAACTCTGAAAGATGCATAACTCTGTCGTCTCCAGGGCAGAGAAACACCGATAGTGATGAGAGTGGAGACGGACAATCACAGACTGGGCCCTTTCTGGACGGGTTTGTAAGTGGTCTGATCAGTGTTCTTGCCATTTCACACGCAGCTACTCAGCTGCACATTCACTCGTACATTCACAAAGGGAACCTCGGCGGTCAGGAAGCGGCCTTAGAGTCCAAAGGGTCAGAGTGACAGTCGTAGAGTACCTCCTTTTTCTACACCTGAGATTTAAGATACAGTTAAGACCAGAAAACAGCAGTGAAATCACTCCCCTCAGTACGATGAATCCATTCAGTGAACAGGATGGAACAGACCGAGTTCAGTGGCCTTTGATTCATCCATATTCCAACTCCACAAAGAGAAGGGGGCTTCTAGAAGGCAATATCCCCCGTGTTTGGCAGGGTAGACTAGCGTTTAAAAAGTTGCCCTTTTGCTGGAGTACTGGTCCAAACACTTGTGATGACTGTCCCGACACTTCCACAAACCGATTCAGCTCCTGAGCTCTGAGTGGAAAGGGAGCAGCTGTGGACTGATCTCCAGGGCTACATCGCATTTCACATTTTCACCATCTTGATCAAACCAGCTGCCTGGTCAGATCTTCAAGTCGGGTGTCGGGCAGGGCAGAGCGAAAAGTATCAGGATATCACTAGAAGACGTGTGCAGAGCAAGAAATGTGTCATTTCCGTCTGCCCTGTCAGTATTGATCTTCTTTCGTCTCTGCTCAGTGCCCTTCGATGAAAACCGACCTGGAAGAGGAAGGAACGACAATGAGTTAAACACTTGGCAGCAATGTCACGTTGTAAGGAATACAAACTCAATATTTTTCAAACTGGATGATAATATAGTATTAGGTCCAGCTCACTCTGATCAATGGGCACAAGTCACACTACTTTTTGCTTGGGCTTCCAGGGGCAGCTGTCATTTGTTGGCTGTAAACGGAAAAAATACAAACATTGACTTGAATTTCCGACAATTCATTTCCGACGTCGTGACTCTGTCAATAGTGTTTACACGTTACATACGTTGTGTGATTATTCAATAAATGAAAAGTAGGGAACGTGCATCAACGCTCCGGGACTCCAAAACAACCGAAGGCTGTGAGGATCCACAGGAGCAGCTTTTATTACCCGGGGTGTAGAAAGTGTCCTGGTGTTCGGACTCTCTGCTCCATCATCATGCCCTGAAAGTGCCCTGCAGGCTGGGGCTGTTGGTACACGGCCATGCGCGTCTGCCCCGGGGAGTATGGCAGCTGCTGGGGACGCTGCAGAGCCTCCATCAGATGCGGGTGGGGTCTTTGACCAACGTAGCGTCCTGGATCTGGGTACATCTGGCGAGGGTAAGGGCCTCCGTTTCCAACTCTGACCTGAGACATGACGTGTTGAGGAGGAACTCTGCCCTGCTGCATGCCGGGGTGCACTGTGCGAGGGTTGTACACGAAGCCGGACGCCACGTGCGGAGGGTGCTGCTGCTGCGGTGGCTGGGTGCTACGGTGGCGAGCAGCAGCGTTGTGACTGTCGAGGTCCAGGATTTCTTTTGGGCTGTCGGGACGCTCCGAGCTCTCGGTGTGAGCTGGACTGCCGGTGCCGGCGCCGCCTCCACTGGGCTGCCTTTCGCACCTCCCCTCCTCTGGGCCCCTGGGGTGCAGGCCTGCTTCGGACACGAGGCCAGGCGACACTAGACTGGCTCCGCCGGACATTTCCGAACCCTGTGGCGATGCACCGCTCTCCGTCTTTGACTGATTGATTTGGGCGCCGGCTGCAGGTAGGTACGCGTTAGGAGCCATCGAGTGGTGAGGCTGGTACGGCGACCGATGCCAATCCTCTGGTGGATAGCCCCCTCTGCTGCTGCCATGGGTTTGAGCCTGCGGGTGGTGCTGGGGGTAGTAGTGTTGCTGCTGGTAATGGGGAGACGAGTACATGTTGGGGTGGGTCTGAAGGTGCTGTTGGCCTGGCATGTGGTAGGGGTAGGCAGACCCTCCTTGCTGGTGGTAGGCGGGATGATGAGCAGGATTTTGGAGGGGGTTCGTGGTCTGGTTGTGGTAAGGGTGGTGAGCAGATGGAGGCATGGACCTGTTTGGGTGAGTCTGACTGTAGTGCGGATGCGAGGGGTTGCCCATGCTGGGCGGACCCATGGCTCCGTTGACTTGGGAGTGAGGAGGCATGGCTGGATTGTGCCCAGGTGAGGGCCCTCTCGGAGCTGACACACCCGCGTTGCTACCCACCAGCTGGGCTTGATGATGATGGCCGGGGACCAAATCACGTTGTTTGCCAATGTCGTTGAGAGGTCCAGATTTCAGCACAGTCTGCTGCGGAGGACCAGCACTCCCTTCCGAGTCCGCTCTACTCGTAGGCTCGCTGGGTCTTTGATTACCATGGTCTGCGGGACTGGGCTGGGCGGGCAACAGTGGAGTGGGATGACTGGGCGGTAGTGATGTGAGGGGGGCCGGCTGAGGAGGGCCTGGCTCTGCTCCTTTCGTGGCGCACTGCTGCGTTCCTGGCATAGGACTGTTTTGTGGGGGGCACTGCGGAGGGATGCTCTGTTGTACATTCTGGGTCATCATCATCAGGTTGGAACGGGGACATTGCGGCGGCGTGCTCTGGGCAGGCCGAGTCTCCTGGTGCGGTTTTGGAATGTTCTGCTGTCGGTCGTGTTGCCGATTCATATTTTGCGAATGTGGTAACTTGTTTTCTGGTGTCGGTTGCGCAGCATTGTGAGACGCCGGTACTTGCTGCGGTGGAGGGGTCTGGGGAGGGAGATCAGGGCTTGCTTTGTTCCGCGGTGGACTACTCCGAGACGTGTTACAGGGGGGTCGAGGAGGACGGTGGCTGGGAGTCTCTCTGTGTCCATCTCCCTCCTTCCTCTGGCTCTCTGGGGGGTTTTGCGGGGGTTCTGGTACAGACGGATCCTTTGCAGATCTGCCTAACTTGGGGGCTTGGGTGCTCTGAATTTCCTCTGCTGCTCCACTATAGTGTGTGGACGAACTGGAACTGGATGGGTGCGCTTGATGAATTCGAGAGATGTTTTTGTGTGATGAAGCTTCTTGGGAAATGTCAACAGTCATTGAGTTCACTGGTATGCCTGTTAACACACACAGGGATCAAAGGTGAGTTAAATTAAAAAAAAATGAAACACGCATAGTATTGATGATTGATTAAGGCAGATTACTAGAGGCAGTTTACATCATAAAAGACACTCATTTTTCAAAGAAATCCAGATCCAAAAGGATCAATAACAAATCAGACAATTAGAAATGAACACACGCCCTGTCCCATCACTTTGCAGTAAAGAGGCAAACATCTACCTGCGTGTGAAACGGCAAAGGGGTCTCAAGACATTAGTGAATATTAGTGTTGCCGAGGACGAGGATGTATTCGGTGATGGCTAATCAATTGTGACGCTTTTATTATGAACATTTGTGTCGGAAAAAGCACAGAGAAGGTCAGGTCTACCTCTGGGCTGCTTGTCTGTCTGTTGGGAGGGTTGGTTGTCTGGCCCATTGTCTTTAGCGGGACGCAGCAGCTGAACCTCAGGGGCAGGGGGAGGCTGAAGAGAGGGGTGAGCTGGGATGCTGCCAATTCCTGATGGGGGCCCAGGCTGCTGAAAGTTGCCCATGTGCTGATGAGGGGCACCAGCAGGGGGTCCAGAGGAGGCTGACAGCTGCTGCAGGGCCAGCATCTCTGGGCTTTCTAGCATGGAAGCCAAGCGTGTCCTGCCAGAGGAGTCTGGGTGGGGAACAGGGGGATGGGAGGACATGGGCCCCTGGGAGCTAGCCCCTGCAGACATCTGATACTGGGTATTGGGGAGAGGGTGGGGGTATCCTGCAGCTTCTGGCCATGGCTTATGTCCCACCGGAGGTGGTACTCCACCATAACTAAAGTTGTGTTGGTTCACCATGTTGGGGTTTTGCATCCCATTGGATCTGTCCTGGGGGCTCAAGCCAGTCCAGAGGTTGGTTAAACCCATACCAGGAGGCCTCAAGCCCGGGTAGTTGTGCTGAGTTAGTCCATCTGGTCCTGAGAATCTGTTGCCCATAGGGTGCATGGTGTGAGCCACTGAATGGTGCTGGGAGGGATACATGCTGGCTTCAGAGGGGGGGCCAGGCTGTAGGGCCACAGGACGTGGGCCCAATGATGGGCCATGAGTTGGGCCCATATACGGGTGCTGCTGCTGGTGTGGAGGTGGCTGCTGGTTAGGATCTTGGCCGATTGGATACCTTGGACCTACGTGATGTCCTTCAACCATGCGATGCTGGGGGGGAAGAACAGAAAGAAACATCGCAAAGGGGTCCATCAGAATTGATGAAATAAGATCCTCAAGGGACTTAAGCTCACTGGTGAAATAAAAATCTACACAATGAGCAGTTGTCCTTCGAATATAAGACCTTATCGCAACACGGATGTGGGGCAATTCTTGGTCTTGCGCACATGCCAACAGTCCCACCAAATATAAATACGGCATAACACGAGTCTCATATTCGGACATGCATGAATCGATTGCCGTATTACAACAATCAACGACAGCGACACTAATTAATACCTGAAAATTGAAGTTGTGGGGAAAGTGGTTCATGGTGGGATCACCACGTCTGAGGTGAGGTGGGTACGCAAAGCGGGGATCCATGGCCATTCTTTGGGCATACATGGGTGGACCAAGGGCACCAGGAGGCCCATGTGGATGAAGGAGCTGGGAAGATGAACAGATACTTAGTACATTTTAGATAAAACATACCAAGACATTGTGAGGATGAGAGAGGACTTTTTAAATTTTTTTTATCTGTACCTTATGCCCCGAGTGGTACATGCCTCCTTCATGGAAGCGTTGTTGGCTTGGAGGCAGGGTGTGATAGTGAGAGGGGCCATTTGCCCAGTGGGGTGGGGGAGGTGGTCGGGTCATCTTGTTGTCTTCTTCCGAGGGGGTGGTCCCTTTGCCAGCCTGAGAATTGCGCTTGCGCTGCGCCTGCTCCGTGGCCTTAATCAAACTCTCAGGTCCCAAACTTTTACTGCCTCTGTTGCGCTTTTTCTCTTTGCGCTCCTTGTCCTCCTGACTGACGTGGAACTCCTCATCCGTGTCACCATCCTCCGAGGGAAAATGTTTCGAGAGGGCCCGACTAAAACAACGTTCGAGGGACTCCGCCATGATCGTGTACTCTGAAAACAGACGAACAAGAATGCAAGTTGTGCTTGTATGGTGATGCAACGCGCCACCTGTAGCACCAGCCAGTCAGGGATAATGAAAAAATTGCATTCACTGCATCTTCATCGCGGATTTGACCTCACTCCATCTCTTGGCCACTCCCCGACACCCAAACCCTGTAGAGTAATACGCATGCCATGTACTCGTGGGCACACACTTGCTCCTCACTTCTTTGCTCACAATGGCTGGCTGGCTGACCAGGTCAGAGGGTGTAGGTTGACCCCAGCTCCCCCAGTCCCTTCCTCCCCCTCCTGCTCCGCCCAGGCCCCCCTACACACTCCCCCCACTGTCCCTGGGGAGATCATTCAGTTGGATGGATGGCTCCAGACAGGGGGCTTAGGACCTGGAATGTTTCTCTGGCACTGCAAGGCTAAGATCCCCCTGAGCAGTGGAGCACAGCTCAATCACTCCCCATTAATCACTGTCAAAGCTGCCCTGGCCCCGGCCCCAAACCACCACTGAGTCCGGCCCCCTTTCTTTTTGCTCTTTCTCCCACTCTCACCCCCTGCTTCTCACCCAAAATACACACATGTGCACTCCTTTCTCACAACATACACCTACTGGAATAGATTTGATGCATTAGTGTCATGCTGAGACCAACTGTTAATGGAAGTGGAAGTGGAATTCGAGCGCAGAGCTGTTCAGTGTTCACTTACCACTATCTTCTCCGTTGTACTCCATGCAGTTTTTAAACATGAGCTTCACATCGGCAACAAACTCCTCCTTGGCTATGTACTCGCTTTCGTTGAGCTTCTTCTCGATGGTGGACAGGTCCATAGGAGTCTGAGCAGTGAGGAATGTAACATTTACAAAGAATTCAAGCCTCATGCAGTGTACCGTTGACACCTGTAGACACATTTTGATGAAAGCTGTGCATGGACGCGATAACGCACAATCACGGTTTGTGAAAACAATGAAAGTTACTTGTACCTGGATGATCTCGTGGTAATTGGGAGCGTAGGAGTCATCCACGGGCTCCAAGAAAGGCCAAGCATCTTTATGGGATTTCAGAGCCTCAAGCACTTAAAATGGGAGATTAGATCAGTTGGGACATTGCAATGGACTCGCAGACAGAAACAACTTTTAGTCGCGATTCGGTAAACATACCTTTATATAGGGCAGTGTAGTCATCGTCTATTTCATAGCTGTAACAACAAACGTGTGACATGTTACAAAGAAGAAACATTTAGTGAGTCAAGTGGAAATTGAAGGCATGAAGAGCCTCTCACAATGCTTTATTCCTGCGTGCTCTGTGGACAGGAGATGACGGCTCCAGATTCAGGAGCTCAGGAGGAAGATCTTTTCCTTCAGACAGCAACCAGGCCCTTTCCTCTCGCATCTTCCGCCTCTTTGCTCTTTCTGAGAGAGGATGAACGCGAGTTATCAGACGTGCAAACAACAAAACAACACTGGTCAGGTATAGCTTTGCACTAGAAATGATTTTATTGCCTTTTCAGGCTCGAGTTACAGTTTAAATTGCACTTTCTGCCCATTGAGGCTGTCAGGGCTGTCAATGAAAACCAGGCAGCCGCAAATCAGAGGCAGCAGCAACTCAGATAAGCAGAGAGAGTGGTTCATCAGCCATCTTTCCTTGGGCTCAGTTGATCAAAAGAGCAGAAGAAAAATGTAGCAGCGCTTTATCTTCTAACATGAAAGGCAGAGAGGCCTGCAAGCCCCCCTGCCGTGTGTATTAAAGATGTTTGAGGGAGGATTCCACTTATGCAATGCACACAGAGAGGAGGCCAGGTCCTGCTGTTCATCTATAATACATTAATGAGGCTCCTCCACTGAAGCACAATCAGCAGTTCATTAACCCTTGACAGATGACATCAGAGGGAGGAAGAAAAGGCGAAGTGATCCTGTGATTAAGGGCCCTGAGCATTCCCCCTCACAGTCTCTGTGTACTATACATAAATCACACAGCTTCCAGAGCTGTTGTGCTACTGCTCAGCCATTAAGAGCCGAACCCGTGGCACTGGGAATGTTAAAGCCCGCGCATATTGTGCCTCCGCAATCCATTCTGCCCTGGATCCCAAAACTGGAAGAAGAGCATGAAAGACCCCACTTGCTGCTGATGTGTCTCTGATGAAAGACTATGAATTGACATGCTCCTGGATACGTTTCATATTTCGTTTCAGTTCAGTTCGATGGCCTTTCTGCATTCACCACCAAGTATGATGCTGCTGCACAGAAAACGTCAGGAATACTGTGCAGATCTGAAAACGTAGATCCTTTCGCAGAGCTTATACATATGCATCCAACTCACCTTCCACCGCTTTGATCTTCTCCATCTTCTCCCTCTGTCGTTCTTCCTGCACAAGCCTCTCCTCTTCACGCCGCTGCTCAGCTAGCAGGACTTGCCTGTCCAGCTCCTCATCTCTCTTCCTCTCCTCCTCTGACATGGTCTTCAGAGAGTCCTGAATACATACAATGGACAAACACTTTAATAATCAACACTCTAGTGATCATTAGGCAGCTTGTACTGATTCAGAGGCAGCTAAAAAATAAAATTCCTTTGTAGGAGCAACTAAAATAGGCATTCCAAAATTAAAATATTGCTGGGGCATGAGGAGACAGTCCATCATATAGGGAAATAATAGATGACACAGTCTGCATACAAACTGCAGGTTTATTGAAGATCTATCGTGATACAGCAATTCTTTCAATGTACATAGGCAGGCAAACAGACGTACCTCATTCTCAGGTGTAGTTTGTTTTTCAAAGAGCCGCTGTGATGTGCGAACAGGGGTGGGGTTCAGTAATTTCTGTTTCTGCTCCCGCTCCTAGAGACAAAATGGCGAAACATGTAAAGCTTTCGTTTGGTGGTATTATGCATATTTTTGTTTCAAGTATTCATCTTTTTAATCACTCCACTGAATCACTCAATCGCTGAATGAATGAAATCGAATGAAAACAAGTGCTGTTTTCAGACAGAAACTTTAGAAAAGACTAAGATTGTCCTCGAACATTTAGTCAAATGTGTAAACAGGAGTGAATTCGTTTGAGTCTCTTTTATCTTGATGTTACAAGTTGTTATTACATATTGTTAACAAAATGCCAACAAATCATATCTTTTGACAAATCACTGATTGAGCCTTCAAGATAGAGCAACCTACAGGCAACACACCCGGGGGAGCAGTGGAGAATCACTCTGAATTTCAGAGGTCACTGGCTCTGCTCTCCCCTCCCCCAAGTCACCCTCTCTACTCCGCTGCCCACATTCCCCCACCCTTCCCTGAGGAGAAATACAGAAATAACACCATCCCCTGTGACTCTACTCATCATCTGTAATGATTTGATGGCATAGTGTAAGGGTATCTGATCCAGTTTGACGCCTAAACTGCAAAAAGCCCATCATGGAACTTTAGATCATATTATTTTGAATTCCTCCGGAAGCATTCTGAAAAGAATAGGGACTATAAATCTTCATTTGAGTCAACAAAATTAGATATTCTTGATAGAGAACACAGTGAAGGAGGGAACCAGCAGCCAACACAGATATCCACGCATGACCCCTGAAAGCCTGTCTCTATCAGAGACTGGCTTCATGCAGCTCATGTCGGAGTTCATCGGGGAAGCATGGCTGTAAATAACCGGCAGCAGGCAAAGTAGACTGAGAAGTGTCACAGTCAGGCTTCTGGCCATCCGTACAATACCTGTGGGAGGTCTAGAAATATGGAAGCAGCTGTAGTGTGGACATGTGTGTAGGTGAAGTGACAAACAAGAAAAAAAAAAAAAGGAATATGTTGGTGGGCGAGCGAGAAACTGAGAAAAGAAATGAAGAGTCCCAGAAAAGACCTAGGTTTGAGATCTGATCTACGCTGCCCTTCACAACTCTTCTGCCCCGATTCCATCTCTGCCTCGTCTTCCTCTGAAGCGCAGGCATATCCTGGGGTTCAATATTTCCTCCCTGCATCCCCCTACGCCGTCTAACACGAAGATGGAGTGCCTCTGGTGTCACTGCTGCGAGAGGTTGAAGAGCAAATCCTGCAGCACAGCAGAGCTGTCATTCAAGAGGCTCCATTCTGCCTCAAGGTGAGCTCCCGCCTGCCGTCGGTGCCCCATCAAATGGCTGATGACAGCAGCCGAGATGTGGTCAAAAGGATTCAAGACTAAAGGCAGTGTATTGGACACAGCCGCGTGTACACACCCTCATAAAGGATATATTTATATATCTATATGAATTAGTAGTGGTAGTAACGGAGAGCTAAACATTTTTGACACT
Source organism: Chascanopsetta lugubris (assembly GCA_016785325.1). Lineage (NCBI taxonomy): Eukaryota > Metazoa > Chordata > Actinopteri > Pleuronectiformes > Bothidae > Chascanopsetta > Chascanopsetta lugubris. The sequence goes on from JAFBJT010086813.1 coordinate 11,460, forward strand.
TCTTTTACAAAGGAAATGACGGGAGTATGTGGTTTATTGAAAAACTGTTACTGACCAGCTGAGGGACATAAGCCTGCGGCGTCTAATTAAAATAAGAAAGAAAAAATACTGGATCTTACTTTGTTTGGTCTATAATCAATTACAATTACGCTCTATAGATCCAAAGTGAAATGTGTTGTTGTAATGATAAAGTTAACGTCAGTGTAATCCCCCACTGTCTTTAGTAGAGTCCCAGAAGTCTCTGAAACGTATTCACTGCTTCCATTACAAGAACAACCCGCAAGCTTTATAATCTTCCGTACTGAAGGATGCAACTGACAGAATACATTCTGAATGGCATGTGTGATACAGAGGTGTACAGCGGAGTGTACGGTGATGGACAGGACCTCATTCATTCATTTCTTTTTCCATTCGTGCGAAAAGCCACTGACACCTGTCACCAAATATGGCTGCCGGGATTCGTTACTTCACTGTTGTTGATGATGATGGAGAAAGGCCGTGAGCATTTCTATAGCAACCGTCAGAGTTGCTTATATATTACACCGTGGTGGAGTGAACCCACATATCCAATAAAAAAAAAAAAGAGATGAAAATCAAGGGACGGACACACACACACACACACACACACAACCTGTGTGGCTTGGAAGACTAATATTCAATGACTGAAATATGTTCTTAGGAAAACAGAAAGAAAAAAAAACCCTGAATCAACTGTGTCAACTTGGTTTAAGAGCAATAGAGACAATATGAGCATGTTATTGGGATTGGTACTTGTTTTGTTTTCTGACCTTGTGCTCAATCATGCTGCTGATCTCCGGCAGAAAGTTCTCGGTGATGACGCGGTACAGGTGGCGGTCTTCTGAAGAGTCCTTGTCCTTAATGCTCTCAGCCAGACCGAGCCACTGTTCCTCTGTTTCACAAACTAGAGACCAAGTGCCGCGCTTGTGTCCTGGTGGAGAGAAACACTGGCTTGTTGAATCCACAAAGACAATAAGCAAATGAGTCTGTTGGTCAAAATGAAAATGAAGGTCAAAGTGATCTTATGATGTTGTGAACATGAGAACACAAGACAACAATGAGATCATCCTACCTTTCCTTTGTGGAGGAACATCCAATCCATTTTCTGTCTTAATTTCGGTCTCCTCTTTGCCCGCATCACTGAAAAGAGAAGAGATACATGCATCGTAAAAAAGTATACAGAGAAACTAATGTTTCAAAATAAAATAAGATCCAGAAACAAATTGGAACAATCCTGTGATCTGTAAACAAAACAACAATAAGACTTGCATTTTAGGCTTTGATATGACACTTGTGTTCAGCATGAGGTTGGGGAGAATGTGTCCAAGAAATGATCAATTATTAATTATATTGCAGATTTGGTAAAAGGGCACAAGTCAGTCTTTACAACTTCCCATTGAGGTCACAGAAAAAACTTAAACAAGCTGTCAAGAGTGTGAATATGTATTATTTTGGTGAAAAATTCTCAGGCCAAGAATAGAGATGTTTCTAATTCTATATATGACTGAATAAACATATGTAATATCTGTTATCAGTCAAAAACCACACTCAAAAGGACAAAAATAAATACAATTCAAACATAGAACCAGTGTAACACACAACATAATCACACAGACACTTATCTGAAGTCTGTGTGTGGCACTGACGACATATGTTTCTCACCTTGGCTGAAAGTCCTCAAACTTTCTTTTCTTTGGTGGTCTTCCTTTTTTCTTTTTCGGTGGTGACAGTTCAGAGGGTTCACTGAAGGAGGAAAAACATGCTTTTGAAACATAAAGCGTTTTAAGATGTGTAATTTCAGATATGAAACATAATTTCAGTTCACAACTGTCAAATATACATGTCAGACATAATAAGAAGGAACAGTGACAGAGCATTTATATTTTTTGTACAGGACAAAGCAAAGGAGATGTAGTGTGACATGTTACCTGATCTTATCAGTATTCTTCTTGATAGGCTCTTCTCTGTACATGCGAGTTCCGTAAAAATACCAGTAGAGGGCTCCATTCCCATCTTGCCCCAGTGGTTCCACCCTGAGGCTGTCTGCACTAAGGCCCTGTGGGGTGGGTGAGGACATTACATCTTTTTAAATAAATCAAGTGTAGAATTGTGATTTTGAATCATCAGTCATCGGCGGGTGACGTAATTTGGTCCTTCGAGCCTACACGGCCATGAATCACACAGACAAGAAGCACTCTCAGTATCTCACTGAGTGCTTTTATTAATTGAATGTGATTAGCTTGAAAAAAAAATAAAATACATGAGAAAATTGTAAAACATGTGAGTGAAAAACTGACAAACACAAAGATAAAACTGTCAAATTGCAGTTAATCACACCTTTGTTGTTTCCATGACAAACATTTACAAGGATTCAATTCTAGTCCAGGATAATATCTTTGTCAGCACTCATTTAGAGCTCTCAACTCTATTGAAAAGATCACAGGCTCATAAACTCTGTTCATCAGTTTGAACCAAATTTCACACACACATATCCGGCACCAAAACATGCTCATGTCCTCAGCAGGATCCCTGAATAGTTCCCATGGCTTGGGGGCTGCAACTAATGACTACTTTGATCATCAGTTTGACTTTTGATGGTTCCATCCGTTTATTCAATTAATCTGATAAAAAGACAAAAGCTTCAAATTGAAATTTCCAGCAGTTAATTTGAAAAATTATATATATATTCCTTCCAGATGAGAAGGGAGGAACTATGCATGCTACAGTTATACACTGAATTAATGAATAATGAAATGTGTTGCCATGCTTTTCAATAATTGATTAATAAGTGATTCATGAATGGTGTGGTCCTGCTGAGAAAAACGTGAAAAATGCCCTAACAATGATACAGACCCACAGTGTCTCCCTCCAAAGCAAGACAATCACTTCTGTTTACTTGATTCTTTGAAATCTTGCATTTGCATTTGCCAACAATATGATATCATGCTCCCACGCACAAAACAGAGAGAAAGTCATACCTTCAGCAGGTCAAAGACATCAGCAGCGTCCAGACGGTAATCGCAGAGCCGGTGCAGCAGCTCCACCTGAGTGCGAATCGAGAGATTCTCAAAGGGCACCTCTTTGAGTGGGTTGGGCTTCCCTTCCTCCAGTTCCCACCGGTAGCTGATGATGTCATCCAGGTAATTGCTGAATGCGTCGGGGCTGTGGATAAGTAGCGCAGCAGGAAGGATTAAGAAAAGGTTTCCAGGGTTTTGGCCTGGTGCGTGCGTTGACTGCCGAACAATAAGCGTGTGTTTCTCGGTGATGTCATGCACACGTGTGCACCTCAAGTCTCCTAGTCATCAAGGACGTATACCGGCATGCAGGGTCAAAGAGGTAGCGACGAGCAAGGTCAAACATACAGTGACACAGAAGGTGGCAACTGAGACGGAGTTTCTTGGAATGCAGCTGTTTAAAAATGCCGCTTCAGTTTCAAGCCTGGCAAATTAATCTGAAATTTGGAGTTCAAGCTTTGATTGGCAGGACAAGTGCTTATGGTGGAGAAGCGGTTTGAGGTAATCATCTCACACAAAAAGTGGCTTATCTCGAATGGGCAGAGCCCACTTTGCAAGCAGCCTCCCCTTCTCGCTTCACAATTTCTCTTTTCCTCTCCATCCCTTGTTCTCTTCCTTCAGCCACCCCTCCCACTACAACAAAGCATTTAACACGTGCAGATGAAAAGGGCAGCCCTGTGAAAGGCCAATGTAAGTAGTCACCCCCCGGTTGCCTGTGCCTGTCCACCCAAATAAAGTGTGTTGTCCTCCTGTTAGCAGCTGCCTGGATGGGAAAACTGCATCAATCCAGCCTCTCTGCTCATCATTTGCTGCTTTCCCACTATGTAGTGCAGTAGAAGGTACATACAGGATGATGCAAATAACCCATTGCGCTGAAAATTACAGTTTCAAGGGCTGTGTGGTTTCTTTATTTCACAACGTATGCAGATCAGGATGTCACGGCCCATGTTAACACACCGCATGGTGACTAAACTCTGACTCCTCGGCAAGTCATCTTGGAGATGAGTCAAACTTTCTTTGAGGGTTCCTGGGTGCTCTGACTAATCTGAGGTGAATGGAAATACTTGTTTTATCTTGGCATCTTAAATCACACGGAAAGTAGCAGGTTCACCACCTTTCACGTTATCAGAAGTAAGCCGGCCTTATATGGATTCACCGATGCATCACTATCTTGTTAAGTCTGAATTTTAAAATGGGCCGGAAACAAAAGACAGGAAATAGAGAACCATAACAACAAAATGCAGATCAGCGACAGTGCTACAGTGGTTACAACTCTGGATCTTTTACTCCCTTTGGTTTTTCAAACTCAATGGCCTGTGAAGGAAATCCAACGGCAGCGTTGCATCCTGATAAATGATGAAACAACAAAGTGTTGACTGCTGTCACGAGTTGTTAATACACAAGTTTTGCTTAAACGGCCATGAGGGTTTTTTGAAGTGTTCAAATGGTAAGAGATGCAGGTCCATTCTCCATTTTACCTCATGATACATTAGAATCCAGCATGTCATCAAAAGCGTTTAGAACGCCTTTTAAATATTGTTTGTGTATTAGTCTCAAAAGTGAGGTGACACATATCTACCTCATCAAAATGTCGGCGTTATTTGTAAGAATACCATGACACTTACGTGATGTCAGTGCGCTGGTAACATCCCTGCAACAGACAGGCAATGAGATCCCAGAGGAAGTCCAAATCCTGCTCCGACAGGGCTTTCTCCAACTCCTAGACAAAATAGGAAACAAGGTCAGTGCAAATATGAACAACAGGGATGTAGAAACAAAAGGGTACACATGCTCGATGTATTGCCAATGTTTAGATACACGATGACTGACTTTTTAAACAAGGCAAAACCATTTAAACCACAGATGATAATTGGTGTATCAAATCATTAACTACAAAGGTTACCCAGTGGAAGTCAATAGTTTGAATACCCAGTGAGGGACCGTCTAAGGTAAAAGACATGATTGAGGACTTCAAGTAAGGTAAACTGGCATGGGTTAACAGTAGGAGGTGTGGTTGGAATTTGTAACTTGTCTGAGTAAGTTTTCTTCGCTTGCGATTGGCTGGATTTGGCTGGAGCCAAGGTTCAAGTTCAACCATGACCCCTCTCCTGCCTTGCTTTGTATTTCAGCCATTCAGGTTTTATGAAGCGGCAGTAACCAGCCGGACAAACTCTAAAAGACCTGAAAGCACCAAGGAGAGATGGTAGGCAGCAGGGGCCTGGAGCTGTAGCACAGCCGTGCCCCCTCCCTTCCTCCTCGGTTGAACAGGCCCACACAGCCTCCCCACATGGCTTCCCAACTCACACCTCCGATACCCCGTTTCCACCAAACTGGTTCGAGTGCTCGTTCGGTGCAGGGGTGACGTGACGTGGTTTGTTTTGTTGGTTCAGCTCCCACACCCCTGAAGACCCCGTTTGTATTTCCACCGCCAAAAGCCCAAGTCAAAGCCACGTCATTACCTCATTGTATAACGTTGGATAATGAGTAGATCACCCCCTCACCCCCTCACCCCCTTTCCTCTGTTCCCTGGTATACTTTATTACTAGTTATCATTACACTCGTATTAGTTCGTTTATAAACCGAGACGCTGCCCCGTTACTTCCGCTGCTCCCATGACGAGCACTGCCCTGTTCAGACCGCTGCCGGGTTCATACACAGAATCCAACCCACTCCCTCCAGCTCCGTCCCCCGTTTTCGCAACACTTTATCAATCGTATTAGTTCGTTAACAAACAGATCAATGAAATCAATGAAATATCAATTTATTGACAAGCTAGAGTTTGATGGATCCCTAAATTTACATTATTTTTTAGCAAGTCCTTGGCAGGAGTTCTGAGATGATTGGAATAGCATATGTAGTGGCTCACCAGATAATGAAAAGAGACAATTCATATTTTCAAAACAGTGAACTTCGTGCACGTACAACCAGGTCACCAGGAAAAGTCGTACAAATATAACAAGAATGATCCAGTATTTCTTGCCACTGATCATGATGATAGGTTTTTCATCAAATCTTTGCAGCTTGATTGGCTCTTAGAGTGCAGTATGTACGATTTAGCGCAGCTCAATACAGCTGCGACATGTAGCTCACCTAACTCCACCCCTCCAATCATGGAGTGTTCATAGTGAAGTGGTGGGAGGACAAATTCGACTGTGTCATGTAGCCACAGCTAAGGTCATTCATGGAAATTGTTTTTTTATGGATTTGTTTTGGAGATGAGATCATTGAGCCTCTACTTAGTAGTACTGCAGTAGAGTGTACTAAATTCTAAACAACCCTCTGAATACTTAAATAATATCTGCCAGGAAAAGTTGCCCGCAATGATGGTGAAGACAAAAACTCACACTTTACTTGTCACAGATTCTAGGGACAGAAAGAAACACAGCAAAAGACCCAATGTCAAAGTCAAGCCTACAGCTCCTGGTGAGAACATGGGCCTCAGTGTGGAGCTTCTTCTTTCTCTGTTATGACTTGGAGACTGCTCGTATATTTGCATAGATGCTGAAGCCAACATATACATCTTGGTTTGTTCATATACATGTGTTACCCACTTGGAGGGCTCTGTCATTGGCATGGAACTCTATTAATCGGGTGACTAAAGTAAGAATTTATATCCATCTCTGTGGATAAAAGCGCATGTGCACAGGATGCCAAAAGATCCTTTGTCACACTCTCTTTCACTTCCTGGTCCCATGTCAGAATGCCTATGGGCCAGCGAGTGCAATCCATCAGAGACAAACTGCACTTTGATCACACTTTGAAAAAGCTGGGGGCCACAGCTGGGGGAACAGTGGAGAATTGAATAAAGCACAGCAGAGTGAAGAGGTTGCTCCAGCCCCTAGATTAACACCATCCAGCTCCACCTTTGATGTGCACCACATCTCAGATGGCAGAGGGAAAGGGAATTAATGTGGTGTCCGTGCCCTTTCTTCAGCCATCCATCCAGGAGGCCAATTTCTCTGGTGTTAACAAACACCCAGCTTGATGAGGGGCTTCACTGCAGCTGGATACACCCAGAGGAAGACCTTTCCCCTCAATAACGGCACTCACTGCCAGGTCATACAGTTTTTCGACAATCAACAACAGAAAAACACACGCACTTTAGCCAAACTGTATTCATGCATGCCTCAGTGGAATGAACCAGGCTCACTACTTCAGCTGCTTCATAGAAATGATCAATGGGGTTCAAAGATAAGAGAGCTGGATCAGTGGCGAGCTACAGAGTAGAAATGGTAGCGCAAAGCCGTCAGACTTATCAATGAATTACCACTGACGGGCAACTCGAAACAAAGATTTGAGGGTGAGGCTCAATAAAAGGTGCTTAAAAGGTGTGTCATCGCCACAGTCCCTCTGAGGTCCTGGCTTAAGATCAGCAGTTCACCCCTGAGGTATTTTCCACTTCTCTCGCCCGACTCCCCTGCTGTTTCTCTCTTTGCTTCTGTTGCCAGCTTAACCTCTTATTTCTTCCTAACACACAATTTCCCCCCCGTCCGTCCTGCCGCCCAGTGTCCATCAGGATATCTGAGGCATTCTATTATTCCCCTGACAACAACCTCATTCTCCTCTTGACCCCACTCTTTACCTCGCTCTGTCCTCCTTATCTCTCCTCACCCTACAGACAGGGTCGTTATTCCAGTTGTTGCCAGTTGTTGACTCCACTATGGCTGAGGACACCACTGAATTTGTATTCAAGGGGAATGTGAGAAGAATCGATTCATCCAAGTCCATTGTACCACAGAGAGGAAAAATATTTTACAGCATCTCGCCTGGGCTTGTTTCAAGATCTCAGCTGATGATAATCTAAATTCTTTAAGGGTTCTATTCAATTAGACAATATAAATTGTGTGAGAAGTAGCAACTGTGGCATTAATACAACTGGTCTTAGTCTCCCCTTCAAGTCAAACCTCAGGTTTAAGTTTTCTTAAATTGACTTTTAAGAGTCTTACAAATCAAGAAGCACCAACACTTGGGCAACGGTTAAACTTGGTAAATGTTACATAAACAAGGAACATAATTATGTACATACTGCCAAGGACACAAGATGCTCTCAAATGAACGACAATGTGAGAGGCAGTCTGTTTCTAATATCCTTTAACCTAATATGAAATCGCATGCTTCAGAGAAGATTGAAGATCAGATTTTATTGTAGGATGACAAAAATCAGCATATGAAATCACAACTGGAACAATCAACAAACTGGAAAAAACAATGGAGATCTGTTCTTACCTAGTTTAAGAAGGTTTACCATAAGCTCTTCACTGATACAGTTCCAATGAAACATATTTTAACCGCACATCAAAACTCAAATGACAGAAATCCTCTGGTAAGACTGCATATCAAAGCCATCACCCAAGTTAATTAGGCAACATTTGTAGACACGTCATATAATTTGCTCCATGATACCAATACAATTGAAAAGACACGAGACATTTATGATGTAACAAGACATAATTTGGAAGATTAAGGTCAATTTACCCCTGCTCTGTGCACCCCTGTGCACGGTTTCAGTTTGAGTTTTGAGGTTCCACCGTACCTGAATGTTATATGTAAATAAGCATGAACAAACAGAATGGAGACGGGGACCTGAACTGGTAAAAGATAAGAGATAAGGCCATACTGAGAGCAGAACTCAGACTTCAAAGCAGGAGACGATCAGTATTTGCAAAGAGTGAAATCTCCCATCCTGTGTCAAACAATATCTGCACACAAAAAAAGAGAAAAGCTGAAGTAAACTGCTTGTATTTGTTTCTGACCCGTGCAAGTTGCCAGTGAGAGGAGAGACAGAAAGAAAGGGCTGTGATAAGCAGTGCAGGGTTGTGGCAGATCCACATCGCCTGTTCTATCAGGGGGTTGAGCCTCTGGCTACCTTCATAGCAAACACTTTCCATGCCACTGCTGTTAACTGCTCCTCCGGGGTCTATATCACCAACAGTTGGAGGATGTATGCACGGATTGCTGGAGGGGGAAGGGAGGCCTGTTTGTTGTGTAAAGGCTCCTCTCTTCCTCTCCTTTGCTTCTTTCTTTCTTTCTTCCTCCCCCACTCCCCTCCCACTTTCAGCTCACACATGGTTCCTCAAGGAGCCATCATCTGACAACACCCTCCACCCCCACATGTAACCACCTCCTGCCACATGACAAACATGCACACACAGCCATAACACCACAGGAAAACGCCCTCGCATCCTCAGGATGTATTGTTGATGTGATGAGAGGAAAGCATCAGCATCTTTGAGTTACTGCAAGACACTTGTGACTGACGGCTCCAAACGAGAACTTTACGGCTGGTTTGCCTGGACACAACATATCTGACGAGAGGTTCCACCCCTGCCTAATTTGATACATTACACTTTTCACTCACAGAAACGCGCTAAGAGCAACGCCGTCATGTTGTTATCAGCTAAACCACCAAGCAGTAACAGAAATTACAGCTCATACATGACAGCGCTGGAAGGTCAGTCTCAACTGACTTTTATTACAATGTCAATGTCATGGCCAGGTGGGTAATAAGGCTAAGCTGTAGTGGAGGAGACAGGATGGTGGAGGGGCCCATGTAGAGTCTTTGCCTTGGCACAGCTCTCTAGCTTTGTGGGTGGGGATCATTAAGCAAAGGAGATGAGGCCACTCTACGCAGGAGAATGTATGTCTCTTCGTTGCCATTTCGGAGGAAGGCACATCTCATTCATTGACACACAGTTCTCATGAGCACACAAAAGCCTACTTCCCATTAAAATGAGCAGGTTCAACAGGGTTTCATCAACAAGGAAAAAAGGCTGGAGGGGAACCTACACCCATGCTACTGACGGGAGTTAGCCTTGCAAGGTTTTTCCTTTACATCAACGAGTCACTGCCACCCTGAGTTGCCCTGGTAATGACGATAAAGGGAACAACAACACCATGCAGCAGTGACAATGCTGTGGAGTTAATCTACCTCATGATGTTGTCTATGGTTGAAATGAGGAAGAGCACACACAGGTGTGGCAACGTGGTGAAAAGGAGTCTGCCTTGGTTAACAGCATCGGGTTTGTGTTCCCATCAAATCTTGGTTGACCCACATCCCCCGAAGAGTCATTTGTCATTTGAGATATGAGTGATAATTAAACATATTCCCATTGTGCAAAAAACCCGCAAACACCAGAATTTTCCGACTAGTGGGAAAGAAAAGATAATAATTACAACAATAAAGCCAGCCACCGGTCATGACTGCCTATTAACAATTTAATGTTTACTTAATTAGCAAGGATGAACACATTGATCATTTCGATTATCAATGATAATTTCCCTTGTGAAATCTAATAAGAGGGTTGACAATAAAAAAGTGTACAACATATATGATAACTAGCTACCACTCAGGATTATGCAGCCCGGGCCAAGCCACGCCAACCCGAGGCCCACTACCACTCAAATTGGTAGTTTGGGATCCTTGGAACGCTACACAAATTTGCCCCACAACTGTGACTTTCACAGTTACAGCCAAACAATAGATTGATGCCAACCAAATATCTTTGTGGCCACACCTGTCCTACATCTGAGCCAGCTTGTTCTCTGACTTGTTATTGTTATTTTAGACACAGCTCGTCTTAGTTTACTTTATTCTCTCATGGACAGCGTAAAAATGGCTGCTGTGGCAAGACATGAAAGCAACCATGCACACAACACACATATATGCCTCCATAGTGTCCACTTCCCTGCATGGTTTACAGCAGGTTCCGCATCTTGTTTTTTGCATGCACGCACACACACTTTCATTAAATTATGCTGTGGTATAAATTTCTGCCCATACTTTACTTATAAAATAAGATTTAATAGCACGCGTCGCAGCGTGGCCCTGATAAGGATGGAGACATCTGCCTCTGAATTTTACAAGAAGAAATTACTGTGATCATCCGGGTCTTGTGTTCCCATCAAATGCTGATCGGAGCGGAGTCATTTGACCCTCGTTCCCTCTGCTTAGAAAACCCACAAACAACCAGGTCCTGGGAGGTTTTTCTGTCCGAAAGGGGTTTGATCCATATAAATGAGGCTGCCTATGACATTATGAGGGAACCAATGCAGATGGTTTTGATATGATTACTCATACATCACATCTCTAGTCAGCATTGCTGAAAAAAATACAGAAATGTATATCTCAACACTTCCCTCTCTGCATTATTCTATCTGTGCCTTCTCTGTTTTCTATAAGAACAAACAGCACCATGTACTGGAAAACACTATTCTTTATTACCTCCACTTGGTGTAATGTTGGGCCTCGCAAACTTAGATCAGTGCATGAGAAAACAGCTTTACAGCAAGGTAAAGACCTGGAGCAACCAAGCGAACGTTGGTTTGATGAAGTTCTCATGACTTGGGTTCTCAGACTCTTCTCATCTCTGCTTCATAACCAGCCACAAACACTCTGAGGGTCAGAAAGCAACAGAACGAGGGACGTCGCCTCAGACTGGAGACAGAGAGTGGGAACCATGGGGAGCTGTAACAATGGAAGTGGCTAAAACAAACCCTGTGTATGTGCCCCCCGTCTCCCCCACTGTGCACACACTCCCCATGTGAAACCATCTGATGCATGTACTGCTGCTCTCTCCTGTCAATCACAACTGGGGGAGGGGCAACAACCTCGTAGAGAGCTCAACATACAGTGCATGTGAAGGGTCCATTAAAAAGATATAGCCTCCTTGTGTACTAAGGGTATTCATGGAGGATGAAAGTTTTGGGGGCATTATGTCACGTGATCTGGAAAGGAAATGGTCAGAGGCTGGTGTCTGTGAGATGGTCTGAACAGGGAATGTCAGTGGGTGGGGCAAAGAAAAAGAAGGGGGATGCAATTGAACAGCTCAGATATGTAGAGGGGGTTTCTCTTTACTGGGATTGACTAAGAAGGTACACAGGCCATGGTCAAAGATATGAATATCTCCATTGGTTTGAATAATCTACCGATTTTCCTTTGTCTTGTTGCTTTACAGAAAAATATTAGTTCATGTGAGTGACATGGTGTCACACATCTGGCATAGAAGCTTACCAACAGAGGCCACACTGGCAATACATTTCTGAATACTATCTGTAGTTATTATGCAAAAATGGAGAATCTGCAAGGAGAGTATATCTCTCTTAAATTGGGCCATGGCGGAGAAACACTTAAGCTTCATCCTATATTCCCCTTTAATCCATTTGCTGTATAGACAACAGAAACAAGAAGGTGATCATAGGCAGCCTGCTCTTGCTTATTTACAAGATCTAATAGGACTAAATCTTCTTTTACAATCACACTGGGGGCTTTACAAAAATAGGAGCCCCCACCCCAGAAGGGCTGCAGCAGCAGAAGCAGAAGCAAGGACCCAGTCAGGGTGAAGAGCCTTTACCCTCCAGGGGGAAGGGAAAGAAAGAACCACCATCTGGGGTTTAGTCATGGTGATGCCAGGGGCTGAGGCTCAGAGACAGGGGGACTGAGGAGGGGATGGGGCAATGGGACTGTTAATGGGAATGGGGTACTATGCAAAGTGCTTTTATCAAGGATTGGTAAGGTAGGGGAGTGATGCAGATAAAGATGAACATTTATAAATGAGCTATAGAGCAGCTGTGGTATCAGGAAAAAACCCTAACCATAACCCAAGCCCACAGTCCTGACACGGTTTTCTCAGTCTACATGAATGAAAACACCAGAGTGGATGGATTATGGGTTTGACTGGAGGGAGGGTGACAAAGGATTAGGTGATACAGAGAAAAGGTTAATCGAAACATTAGATAAATAAAAGAGAAAATACAATTAGCCTGTAGTGTTCTTCCACATTCATTGTGTATGGTATATGGCCCTTTGAAGCAGAAATGATAGCATCAGGTATACTTGATATGGTTGGAATCAACTCTACCATGTGGGAGCTGCAGGTGCTATTATCCTCACACAATGGTGGCAATGACCCCCCGAGCCAAGTGTGACTTTCAGTCTTCAGGGACATGACTTCCGACCAGACTTGCCGTAAAATAACCGTTTATATGGGCCATGAATTTCAAAGTACAAACGGGAGAATAAGTCTGTCCAAGTCTGTAGACAAGATTAAGGGGGGTTTTCACACTAACACCTGCATTTCTCAAAATACATTTTGAGGTGCAAAGCACTGTGTTAGTAATATATACTGGAAAACATTACACAACGACAACGAGTGGCATTTGAATGCCTTTTAATTCCCCATGTCGTGTAGCTCATTGTTATTTTAACAATAAACATTACAATATAGTTAGCAACAAGCTGATGACATGAGCTGATGACATTACATAGAATAAAGCCATGAGTGGGAAAATGACAAGGACAAAGGTCTCAAGCATGGAGAGTGATATGTGGCAATAGAGGGTACATCGTCAATAATCCAGCAACAGCGATATACAGCATCCGTTAGCAATGGGATTAAAGGGATCATTTCACCGATACATGGCCAGGAAATCAAGCATGCACCATTGTGGAAGAAAAGTCAGTCAAAGGGGTCATGTCGACCATGGGCCTCATTCATGTACATCAGCATTTTTCACTATCATATTAATGTCCTCTCGCTGCCTCTCTCCTTCTCTATGACACTCTTGTACACCCCCCCTTTCCTCTTCCCTCCCACTGATTCTTTCCTTCCTCTCTCTGTCACCCTCTCAACTCTCAACGAATACTCCAAGCATTCCCAGCTCCCTGCTTAAGGCCAGAGGACAGTGGAAACCAGAGACAGTGAAGTGTATCAACACAGGAACAATGTGCAGGGGGCTGTTCTGTATGGCCAGCCAAGGCGAGTAAGGGGGGACACCATTATCATTGACCAACACTGAGAAAGAAAAGAGTTGCATCAACGGTACCATAGCAGCATCGTCAGACTGGATCAGTGAGTTTGTCAATATCCACCATGGTAGTTGTGTCACAGGTTAGGGTTAGACAAGTGCATCTCTGAATACAAAGTCTAGCATGGGGATAAGGAACAAGTGTTACACTGGCGCCATAACATAGTTATTAAGTGGCATCCATCCATCATCCATCCTGCGTTAACTTCCCCGAATCTCAAAAACATAGAGCTAACTTGACGCCAGAGGACACATTGGTCACTTTATGCAACTGAGCGCCATAACAAATTAATGTAGTGCAGGTATGTCTACCCACATCTTCCTAAAGAATATCACTGACACAAGATGGTCAAACCGGACACAAAAAACATGGAAGCACTGATGTATGGAGTTGGTTGAGGCCCTCATAGTCCACATTAACTGCTGTGTATAAAATAGAGGCCAGGTGGCAAAGCAAGATACAGGTTGACAGCAGCCAACAGAAAGACAAGGAAGGACAGACAGTATTTCAAATACTGTTGACACTTATACCATGACCCGAGTGGTTTCACTCGACAACCCCAACTCTGTCATGTCCAATGACAGCCACTTCCTGTTCCTGTTTTAAACCTTTGATACTTCAATACTTTCACCTATATAACCATAGACAGGATATAGTTGTGGTTGACTGACATCACACTACCATTTTCACGCAGTGAAAAGTATCTAGTGTGAAGACAATAGAAGGAAATTGACTCTACCCTGAAAGACTTACTCAGCTGTCACAATTATACTGTATGACTGACTAAAATAAAACCCATGATCAGGACATGGGAAAACGTGATTGAGCTGCTGTGCCAAACTATGAGGTAGTGCCCAGGCCAGCCTGTCTTGTTACTGGTATGTGGCATTACACAAAACATGTTTCCTCTTACGTCTACAACAGAATGTAGATATAGAATCTGACTGCCCACACTATGGGAGAGAAAATGACTGACTGCAAATACAATTATATCTATATTTATGATTATATTCATCTGCCATACTGCAAGACCATGTTTTCATAGTAGCCCAGACTGGAAAAACTTAACACCCTTTTAGTTTTAATGATGCCAATGACTATCCTCCTACATAATTGGAAATGAATGGTGTTATGGGGGTATTCAGCTGCAACATGTATCATCTACATGAGAAGTCATTACATCCTACTCACTACACCTTTAATTCTAATTCTCATTCCCCATAAACCAAAAAGGTTAGTTTGAACAAAGTGGAATGACATTGATCACAGAGCTAAAAAGGCAGAATTTCCAGTTTTTTTATGTGATCTTGACATAACTATCATTAGAGCTTCAGATGGCAGCTGAAGGCGTCGTGACCTTGAAAACTTGCACCTGATTAAGACGTCAAACTATGAGATAATTACTAAATCAATCTCAGTATTTCCTCTGAATCCAGTTGAAGGGTGGTATCCACTAATGTGAAGTGTTTAGTGATGTGGTTAAAGACGCATCTATCATGGAGCCTTGTGAAGACGAGATGGCTCTGATAACGCTTGACTTACGCAAGAAGGTCTTTCAGTAAGATCAAAATCTCGTATGATACATCAGCTTTCACAATATTGCGTAGTTTTGCATGTATCCACCAAGGGTTTTAGTAACAGCACAGAACCCCCACAACTTCCATGTAAACTAGGCGCAATGCGATCCCCCATCTGCCCAGCACCTCGATTAATAACAAAGCAGTGCCTGAGCGTGTTCCTCTGCGTGGAGGGAAGGGGGTGGGGGATGAATGAGTGATGGAGGCTGTTGACGCGTGATGTTGACCTTACCAATTTCTTCAAAGTGCAATTATTCTTCAAAGGATTGAACAAATCTCCATTAACGCTGATGTGATACGTGGATAGATGTTTATTGGAACTAACAGCTTCGTGAAGCAAGAACATATATCAAAGAGCAATGGAGAGAGAGAGAGAGAGAGAGGGTCGAGCGATGAAGTTGAATCGTGAGATGGCGGTTTGATACATTGCGTAGATTCAGATGAAGAGAGGAAGCGGATTTCAATGAGGGAAAAAACGTGGAAAAGTTCTTGCAGCAAACAGATGACAAACACTCTCTACAGAAAGCATCTTTTCTTTCAAAATGGGACAGGGTGCGACCAAACAATGCACGAGCAGCATCTGCGTCCCTGTGGCTACCCCAAGGCAGATGGCTTCCAACTCCCAGACAATAAAGTCGAGCTTTTCGTCATTAACTTAACTTTATCTCAACATATAACTTGACTGCAGTAGCATGGGGCAATAAAACAGAATCCACAAAACAAGTGAATGTGCGACTAAGAATCGACAAACAATATTTACACATCGAGCAAAATTATAAACTTAACATTACTTTCAAATTTCACTTCATCGTGCTTCACGCACAGTTCCATTGTATTTCTATAACAATTTCAGTCATTCAACCGACGGGAAGTAAGGTCGCTCATCAACATAAACAACGACGAAACGAAAACAAACGAGTGGCACATGGTTGAATGACCTAATCCAAAGTTACACAGAAACACGATAGCACCGTATCGTTACTATAGCCATTGTTCAACCACCCCAATTCAACTACATGGCAAATGTCCGACTCTGGAGATGCCTTTCGTGACTTTCGTCAACTTCGAGAACTAGTGATTAGCAATTAGAGCTAACTCACAGCAGTGCTAACGAACATGCTAGCTCGTTACCTAACAGGATTGCGTTAGTTACGTTCGGGGAACGCTGCTAAGCTGGTTAAGCAAACAGCTCGGTAGGCGACAAAAAAGCACAGTGTAGACAAATAAAGCTGACACAAACAACGGTTCTTTTCAGCCAGTAAACACAATCATGTAAATCAAAGTAAACACAAGTGCAGTTTACCTCTATTTCAAAGTCGGGCAGGTTGAAGGCTGTCCTGAACAGAGAGCAGAAGTGGGCTATGGCGGGGACTTCCCACCAGGACTGGATCTCTTCCACAGAAACTGTACATCCCTGGGACATGTTTGGGCTGGAGAAATGGTGGGACGTTTGTTTCTCACATTAGAAAGAAGTTTCCTCGGCGGCTTATAGCGTCTTCGTAACATTACAAACGCGACAAAACTTACAGCTGCGGCTGCCGACTTGTCAGGCAGTTACCATTGCGAGCCGGGGAGCGCTCCAATCTGTTTCAATCAGTCTCACTCGAGCAGAACAGATGGGTAGGGAGATACCACTGTGCTGCAAAAAGGGGGGAGACGGACTACTTACCTCTGTATATTTAGCTTTATCTTAGCACAAACACGAATCGTAATGCCATAATGTCAAATATGTTAATTACTCAAAACTATACATCCAAAAAGCTTTCGATTAGATGTATGTAATAGCATTGATAACAATATACAAAAGTTAAGCCTCCCCCGCGGGATTCACAGTGTAGTAGCCGTTTAAAGGGAATGATCGAACAACTAAGACGCTGAATTACTATCAACACATGATTTCAAAGCCTGTTAATGTACATGTGGATTTCTTTGCCTTTGAAACAAACACTTGAAACAAGTGTCTTTTATTCAGGGGCCTTTGATATACGTGAAAGACTCCTTTATAGGAAATTTGAATCAATAATTACATATTTCGAAAAATTGTAAACAGTATTAGACAAGTAACAGCACACACACACTGTGTAAGACCTGCAAGTGCAAGACAGTTTTTTTTATTTTATTTGAATTCAAACCAGTTTATTTTCAACCCATTTGATTTACATTAATAAACACATTTTTGCTGGATACATCAATTGCACTATCAATTTCCTATCACACCAGGGTACAAACCAAGAATGATACAAATAGGCCCAGTCAGCTGATCACTGCTGGGTACAACACGTCAGGTAATATGTTTTGTATATAAACCATTCCTGCTGGAGGTTTAGGCCAATCTATTACACAAGAGCGCCCTCTACTGAATTATATGAGAAGTGCATACAATTAGATGAAACTGCAGTGACAGTGAGTGACAAGTAGTCTCTGGCTTTCAGAGTAGTTATCAGGATAACATTTGATGTAAATATGTTCTATTGTCTCCTATTTGTTGTATATTAATATAGAATACAATTGCCACCTTCTACCATGTGAGCATACTCAAAACAATGATTTAAAAATGCAAACACCTTGTGTACACACCTAAGGCCTACATCATCCCCAGGCAACAGCAGAAAAGTTAGGTGCCCTCTTTTTGTGTAACATGTCCCTCAAAAAGTATGTGCTAGCTCACATTCTTGATGTATGAGTTTAAATGACCACATTAATGAGATTTTTTTAATGATGGTGCAAAGTTTCCCCTGAAGATTGGCATAAAATTGAACGCAAATGTGTCATACTGTAAAAAGTTTTAAGGACACTTAAAGGTATCAGTCAGTCAGTCAGCTCCCTCTGTGGGTCAGTCCCTGAGTAAGGTTGTTGCTAGGTGACAGAGCAATCCAGTATCTCCTTTAAGTGAAACTTAATGACAACAAGCTTATCGAACTGAAAGTAAGTAAGTAAGCTGGGAGGGCATTATGGGATACAGTTAAGCATATCTTTAAGTCCAAGCTTTGCTTAACCTTGTTCATATGCCACAGGGAGGCGTTCCTTCTGCATGTTATCATCAGTCTGACAAATGGATTACTATTATGACTGAATCACTCATTTGATCTCATGAGTTATTGTATTGGTGGCATGTCCTGCCGGCTGAACTACATAACCTCATTGACTATAATTCATAACCATAATCATGTTAATGCAGTTCGATAAGTAACGTTTTCAGTGCAGACATTTCACTTGCAGCAGATTGCTGCTTCTTTCACTTAATGGTAAAGTAAGCAAGGTGCTCATTAAGCCACACTACTGAAGGAATAGTACATCAAAGGCAGAAGTGTTGGCTGTGGCTCAGTGGTAGAGCATGCACTTTGAATGCATAGGGTTCTAGGTTTGATTCCCAGCCTCTCCATCCACCCGATGCTGCATGTGGATTTGGATAAAAGTGCTATACCTGCACTTATCTGTACAGAAGTTGCCCCCCAGCATCAGTGACATGAAGGGAAGGTTTAGATGTATTTTTTCAGTGTACACAGTAAAACACAAAATACAATTTCATCATTTTAAAGTCTAAAGAATGTATTTCTTTAGTCCAAATGATAAAAAAAAAAAAACATTGACTGGACAAGTACCAAAGTAATTGCAATGCATCAATTTAACGGGGTGACTTCAAGCAGTTTGATCATTTTGAATTACAAAAAGCTTCAACTTCAACAGCACGACCTGTTCGTCAAAACATCACCTTTAATCAAAGATCGTCACTGCTGATGAGTCACTGATATTGGTTCTGTTTCCATCAAACACAATCGACACATCAATCAATGCTCCTGAAAAGGTCGTCAAAGGTCACTGAGCCGTGGATGTGGTGGAGATCACATGCTCCTTACGTAACATTGTATTTTTCCAACATCTTCCTCTAACTACTTTATGATGTCACACACAGGGATGGTCGACCAGCTCGACCACCGCCTCCCCAGCTCCACTTGTGGACGAGAGAGCACGTGTGGCTTTCAACACATCCTAAGCCATTATGTAATATCTGGGTTGCTGGGTAGAAAGCTAATCACACATGGGGAGTCCTCTTCTTTCTGCCCATCCCATCCAGGGCAAAACTCCCTGATAAGTTGTAAATGTGTGTGTGCAAATTGCATTTGCATACCGTGCATGTGTGTGTGTGTGTGTGTGTATGCAGCTCCACGGCCGTGAGTTTATGTCAAGTTGTGTTAGTGCAGAGCTGTGTTGCTGTGGCTGTGTCACACAGGGGAGTCACCGGCAGGGGGAGGGACTTAGCCACTGGGACAATGCTGGTGTTTGTGCAACGGCCCCTGAGTGGCGGCTCGCTCCCTCGCGCCGCTCGCGCTTGACCAGCGCCTCTGCAAAGCATCGTTGAGGCGAGAGGAGAGTGGACAGCTTGATCCTGTCTGCGGGATGCACCGACAGAGGTAAGACCCCCTACACCCCCACCCTGTGTGATGGGAGAGGACGAAAGGGGGGGGGTTCTGTGTGCTGTGTGAACTGCGTGGTACCCGGCGCAGTTCGAAAGAGGGAGGGTGGGTGGGAGGGGGAGGGGGGAGGTGGGAGCGGGGGAGTTAGGGGGTCTGGGAGCTGGGAGGTTGGCCGGGGCTGAGGCACCCTTGTCTGTGTTTTGGCAGGGTCACCGCCGTGCGTGAATGGAGCCGGGCTGAAAGAAAGTGAGAGAGAGAGAGAGAGAGAGAGAGAGAGAGAGAGAGAGAGAGAGAGAGAGAGAGAGAGAGAGAGAGAGAGGAGAGAGAGAGAGAGAGGCTCTCTGGTCCAGGCTTCGCTCTCAGTATGGTGGTGGGGCTAAGCCCTGTGCGTGCGCTCTAAGCTCTCAGCTAGCCTGAGCTACAAAAGCAGCCTTTCAGGCCCTTTAGCTGCCCTGCTCCACCCTGGTACAGGCAAGGCAAGTCTGGCAAAGTCTCTGTAATGCGACGGGGGAATGAGCAGCGGACAGGGCGAAGGGAGCGAGGCAGAAATAATATTTGGGGATGCTGGAAGGTGGGGGGTGGGGGGGTGGGGGGGGGTGGGGGCAGAGCTGAGGACACGACCGCCCGGGTGCTGAGGAGCGGAGGAGACAGGTGAGGACACGATTTGCCGAAGTATAAATAGAGGCAGAATGCAGGTGGGAAGATTAAGAGGGGGATTAATTAGGGGGGGGGGGGTCGGGAACGGGGGGAGGACATAGAGGGGAATGAGCGGAAGTGATCGTAGAGGAAAACACACGCTTTACTTCGTGGAGTATCCGTGAGACGAGCTTCTCAGCCAGAGGTGTCGAGATTCCTGGAGGATAAAAGACCAAAACAACAAAAAACAAAAAAAAACAAAACAAAGAAAAAGTACCAGAGATGAAAATGGTCCGACTTGCACTGATCGTCGCGTCTAATCCTGGGTTTCAAATGCTGTGAAACAGAATACGGGTAAGCCTGGTTTTCAGTTCTGCCCTCCTTCCAGATCCAATCCCTTTTAGCCGGCAGATTAGAGGGACTCAAGATGTTCCGCCTCGCGCTGCCGCTTGTCCCGGGATGTGCCTATATTTACATTGATCACCGATTGCCTGTGGAATTGCAAAAGTAGAGGAATTTCTGAAAAATCCAAAGCCACGCCTCTCTATTTGTTTATAAACGCCTATTCCGTTGGGTTTTGATGGGAGGGTGTGTGTGTGTGTGTGTGTGTGTGTGGGGGGGGGGG
>JAFBJT010086878.1:0-13879 GCA_016785325.1 Chascanopsetta lugubris
GAAGCGTGCCGACTATGGTGGCCGCGTCGTTATAGCTTCGAGCTGCGACCCCCTCACTCTTCCACCAAAACAATGTGAAACATCCGAGGCATGCGGAGACGCGTACTTGTCCCCCCCCACGGCGCCCCGAAAAACATTTACTTAGCTGAAAACACTGTTAGCTAACGAGAGGGAGTAATGACTTCATTGTAATCATTCCGCCACCCGAATGTTGTCTCACGGAGGAGCCACCGTATTCGCTTCATGCATCACTTTCAATGTTTAAATGCGAAATATGAACACAATGAATACAAATAAGACATGTGCACACGCGTTTTGATATTTATACCAAAGGACGACTTATTATTAGGTAACGTAATCGACACTTGTGCCGCGCCGTATTGGAATATTCTAGTAGCCGAGTTACCTCCGCTCGTCTGCAGATGTTTACAATTCCAAAATAATATTGACTTGTGCATTTATTCTATTTGTTTAAACTTCCACAATTCATCGCAACAACGTGGGGGATCTTCTAGAACGCACAATAGGTCATTATTGACAACCAGAGGCTTTATTTTTGTGACATTCAGACATTTGGGCTAACTAGCTATTCACAACGCCTCGCTGTAGCTAGCCAACGCGGTCGCTTCACGACATAGACGGCTCCCAGGAGGAGAGGAAACATTTAGGACTAGATTACAACACGGAGAGAACTTTCAAGCATATTAAGCCGAAAGCAGTGCCACGTTCGCCGCGTTAATGGT
This sequence comes from Chascanopsetta lugubris, assembly GCA_016785325.1. Taxonomy (NCBI): domain Eukaryota; kingdom Metazoa; phylum Chordata; class Actinopteri; order Pleuronectiformes; family Bothidae; genus Chascanopsetta; species Chascanopsetta lugubris. The sequence goes on from JAFBJT010086878.1 coordinate 744, forward strand.
CGATACGTCCCCGGCCCCTGCTGCTCTTCGGTTTGTACAGATATCTAGCTGAGGAGAAACACAAACCTGAGGAGGCCGCCATCTTCTTCTTCAGCCGATTCCAAATTGACGCACACACACACACACGGGTGTGACATCACAGGCGTTAAACTGGCAGAGCGAGCAGCCCGGAGCAATTTGTCTGTGGTTATTGTTTCAATGCAAAACTGAACGTACTCTGCGCCCATTCCCGTTTCTTCATGGGCTTCGATCTCAAGTATCAAAGACACAGAAGCCCTTCGTTTCATAGACATGGAAGAGCAGGCTTTTCATAATAGATTTCACCCCAGTGTGTGATATTCAGTCATCTGAAGATAAGGCGCAGTCTCCATATTTGATTTGTATTCATTCAAGTTACACATTTGTACTTGTATAGAGGTAAAAAAATAAAATAAAATAAAAAATAAAATAAAATAATATATATATAGGCAGGCTCTGTAAAGGAGCAGAGTTCATTTTTGTCACCTCTAAAAATATTACTAAACACATACAGACATTTTCATGAAGATACAATCACATTAACCTCAAATATGCCAACTAATGTATATTTACTCAAGGAGCAGGTTCCTCTCTACAGGGACAGTCGTGTTTTTACAGTAGAGTGGACGTAATAAAAAATAGTTTGAGTTTTAATGACAACTGAAGTCGACCACAGGTTCTCCTGCATGTTCAGAAGGGTGAGGTGATGGATACAACATGCAACTTCACCTCTAGAGGTCACCACATCTCACACACTGCACCTTTAACTTATCAGCTGGTTAAGAAAAGAAAAGATAAGAAAAAGATAAGAAAAATCCTCATTACTCCACCAACCAAAGACTTTTCAAGTAAATAACAGTGTTTTAGGACAATCATACACCTCTGAAGGGTCACATGGATTGGGCCCACAGCCCTTGAGTGGCCATTAGATCATGTGAATATGAAATGAACATTAACTGTAGTATTACCAAATACCAAATACCAATTTTTTTTTTGCATTTCTGCTAAAATCACATTATATTTCAAGTAAAACAATGTTGTTGGCTGAATGCCAGAGGAGAATTGCTCAATACACTCAAAATATATTGTGGAGTGTCCTGAATGGTCCGTTGAATTAGCATTTCCACTGATGCATATATAAATATATATATGCATTTATATATAATATATATATATATATATATATATATATATATAGTTTTAATAAAAAAGGACATGAAACTTTGTACATTACTATTTAGCTCAGATTGATCAGAATTCAATTGATTGGGAAGATTTAAAGGTGCAGTGTGTAGAAATAGAATTACAGAACAATTATAGACAGGTGTTTTTACCAATGTATAATCACCTTGATGTAGTATGACTTACTTTTTACCTAAAATCAGCCAGTAGATGTCACCAAATCTTACACACTGTACCTTTACACAAACATGGGGAAAGTAAACTCATTGAGCACTTGGAGTGAGCAACATTTTATTTTCTTTCTATTAGCAAATACATTAGAGCAGGTTTCAGAAACAACTAAACTCTGGTAGAACTTTTATCAGACACAACAAAACGAGATACAGCAACACAAACAACACTCGGTAATAATGTACAAGTAGGAAGAGAAGCGCTTTTCCCAAAACAGAAATATAAGCACTGTTATATATGAGACAGGGTTTTTTTTTTCTTTCTTCCCATTTTTTTTTCTTCAATTTTTCCAAAATTAAGTCGAACTTTGAGTGAAATCCCGGATATTCAAACGTCTCCAACACATCCAAAAAGCACGCAGTGCTTCAGCTTTTATAAAAGAGGTGACAGAGTTCAAATAAAGGACTGTACATAATTGCTGGGTGTGTCTCAGGCGAGGAGACGGACAGTCTTTCCAGTCACCGTCAAGTAATCCTCGTCGGACAGCGCCCGCAGAGCCTCGTCGAACAGCTCTTTGGTGATCGCCTGAAAACAAAGGTGAAGGAGTCAAGCCAAGAAAATTGTTTATTAATAAAGAAAACCTATGCTGGTTATACATTTGTGATCAATTTAAAGGTGCAGTGTGTGATATTTTCACTTCCAAAAATATTACAAAACAATAACATACTGGCATTTTGAAGAATTTATAATCATTTCAATGTTTTATTTTTTCCCATTACCCTTAAATGAGCCCATTCATGTATATTTACATGAGGAATGGGTCCTCTCTATGGGGGCCGCCATGTTTTTACAGCAGTAAAAGTGGACGTACTAAACATCTTTTGAGTTTTAATGACAACTGAAGTCGACCACAGGTTCCCCTGCATGTTCAGAAGGGTGAGGTGATGGATACAACATTCAACTTCACCTCTAGAGGTCACCGAATCTCACACACTGCACTTTTAACATAAATTATTTTAAACCTAGTGAACTATTTGGTTTTCTATGACATTAAATATATAATGGAATATAAAACAACTACAATGATATTTCAAAGATTTGAATGTTTGAATTGTTCAGTTGCAACATGCACCTTAACCTCTGGATGTCACAAAATCCAACACATGGCACCTTCTAATAATTTCTGCCTTGTTTTCTCTAAATTAAGATAATTTAATTTCAGCTCTCTAACTTCTGATGGATTTATGTATTTTAAATAAGAAAAGGAAAGGAAAAGGAATTGACAACAACAACAACAGCGCTGAAGTTGAATTATAAGAATAAATATTTACAGTTTCAGACTGTCCTCTGAGGTCATTCAGCAGCTGCTGGTATTTCATGGCCGGAGTTTTTCCCTTCTCCTGGATCAGTTTCTTCAGAGCTTGCGCCACTTCCTCCTTACGTTTGCGGGCAGTAGCACTCATACCTGTGGATACAAACGTGTACTTTATTTCAAATTCTGAAAATAAATGGTCGGTATTCATTAGTGAAGACCCCTCAAAGCGCTTTACAGAACCGTTCACTCAACCAATCACTCAGTCGTACTGTGCATCTATTTGCACCACTTTGTATCTACATGGGAGGATGTGGGGTTCAGTGTCTTGCCCAAGGACACCTCAGCAGATGGAGGGAGGGTGTTCAAATTCAAATTCAAACTGAATCTGGAAAAACACATTTATTGTGTATTTTTGAGATAAGATCAAATCAAGATAAAGAAAAACAAACATAATAGTTTAAGTCATTTTAAACAGCTTCTTGTTGAATAGCTTTTTCCAATTTAAGAGATTTAAGCTTAATAAATATATTCATATAAATATTGTCACATTATTATAAATGACATGTTTTAGAGATTTTAACTGGTTTTAGAAAAGTTGGACATCCTAAAACATTCGCTTGGATTATACTGAAACCAAGTTAGGTCGTCAAAATAATCTTCCAGTAAAATGACAACTATTTTTAACGCTGACAAGGTTTGAGTTAATCAATTGAAAAAGATAAATAAAATACTGTATTGTTGAATACCAAAAATAAAGTACTTAAAAAAATAAAATAAACTATTTGATCATTTTAATCTGAGCAATGTTTCAGACTGTACTGAGCATATCTGAGCTGACAATCCTGCGCTGTACCTGTTGTGAGGATGGAGATGTCAACGAAACCGGTCCTGGGGTCGGTGGCCGACTGTTTGAGGGCCTCACGGTGGAGCCTCTTGGCCTCCTCCACGTCGATGGTCTCCACCTTCTCAGAGAAGCGCACCTTGGCGTGGGCCTCGGCCAGGCGGATCAGAGACTCCAGCTGCCTGGGGTAGGCGGACACCATCCCTCGACCGCTACCTATCTTCCTCATGTCCACGTAGGCCTGCGGAGGGACAGGCACCGGGTGGGCAGAGGTCAACCTCGAGGTCGAGAGACCAGTGAAGCCAACGAGGACGAGAGGCCGAGCCAACAAACCTCGATGAGGGCCTGGCTGGCTTCCTCACTCAGCTTGGGACTGATGTTGGTCCGTGCGTATGCGATGTAGTCCTTCAACACAGACATCTCCAGGAAGTCCTCCTCCATCTGCTCCTCGCCCTGGTAGTAGAGCGACACCAGGTGGTGGGCCAGTCTGCGGTCGTACGCCTCGTCCTGAGGATCCAGCATCAGGAAAATCAGATCGAATCTGGGAGGACACAAAATGTAGTGAGGTGGAAAAAAGTAAGACACACAGAGAGAATACGTCATTAAAGGTACAGTGTGCAGAAGAAGGGCTATCTAGTGGAACTTATTATATCTTAATATGCACTTCTAAAACAATAGTATACAATATTTCATATTACGTTTCTGTCAAGACGAATGGGAAAAAAAAAAAAAATATATATATATATATATACAGTATATTTTTTTTGATATATAAATTTCTTCCATCCAAGTGATTAAAGGAGCAGTGTGTAAGATTTGGTGACATCTAGAGGTGAAGTTGCATGTTGTGTCCATCACCCCCTCCCCCTCCTGAACATGCAGGGGAACCTATAGTAAACGCCGGCTGTCATTCAAGAAAATGTCCGTCTCTAATTGATTTGTGATATTTTTTCCACGGCATCTTTAAGCGACATGAGTTTCAAGATGAGCTGCCGTGTTTACCTGGACAGCAGCGTGTGAGGCAGTTGGATGTTCTCGATGGTGGTTTTCTTCGGGTTCCACTGAGACCCCACCGGGTTGGCGGCGGCCAACACGGCGGTGCGAGCGTTCAGCTGGCAAATGATTCCGGCCTGCACACAAACGGTTTGGCTGTTGAGACTTTCGGTGCGACGTGCGTCTCATTTATCTGCCGTGAACCACACGCACCTTGGCGATGGAGAGGGTCTGCTGCTCCATGACCTCGTGCAGCACCGACCGCGTGCTGTCGCTCATCTTGTCGAACTCGTCGATGCAGCAGATGCCGTTGTCGCTCAGCACCAGGGCCCCGGTCTGCAGGACCAGCTGCCGCGTCTCCGGGTCCTTCATCACGTAGGCGGTGAGACCCACGGCGCTGGAGCCCTTCCCCGACGTGTACTGGCCACGGGGCACCAGGTTGTAGACGTACTGCAGCAGCTGGGACTTGCTGGTGCCCGGGTCACCGCAGAGCAGGATGTTCACGTCGGCACGGAAGTGCCCGCGGCCCGTCTGACTAAAGTCTTTACGGGATCCACCAAACAGCTGGAGCAGGATGCCCTGGGAGGAAGAGAGGGGGCAATCAGGGGTTGAAGGGGAGAGTCTGCAAAAGATGCAATATGTAGGATTTCAAAGGAACGACTACTGCGATATTCATAACTATGTTTTCATTCATGTGTAATCATCGGAAACTAATAATTGAGTCGAGACCTCGGAATGGACCTTTATTCCTACACCAGAGTCTCCTCATGGAAGCTGCCATGTTTCTATGGAAACCGTGAGAGGATTTTATTCAGCTAAAATACACAACTTAATCTGCACATGGCGCTAAATCCTGCACACTAAACCTTAGACCACATTTTTTTGTCATTTAATTTTCATTGTGGATTTTTTTTTCAAAGTACAATTTCATGAAATTTCATAAAAATTATACATTTTCATATATATATATATATATATATATATATATATATATATATAGATATATACATATATATATAGGTGGGACCTTTATTCCTACACCAGAGTCTCCTCATGGAAGCTGCCATGTTTCTATGGAAACCGTGAGAGGATTTTATTCAGCTAAAATACACAACTTAATCTGCACATGGCGCTAAATCCTGCACACTAAACCTTAGACCACATTTTTTTGTCATTTAATTTTCATTGTGGATTTTTTTTTCAAAAAATTATACCTTTTCATATATATATATATATATATATATATATATATATATATACACACATACACAAATTTACAGGTTAACAGTTAGTAAATAACTGAATAATTGTAAAATAACTGAATAAAATAAATGATGTCATATGTTTGCCTTCATTATTTGTCTTCTTAAAATAGATGACAAAATGTATATAGCTTGCTTTTGGATAAGATTTTTAATTTGTCTATTTCCAAATGTTTCATCACCTCTAAGTATTGTCAAACAAAGAGGGTGTTTTTTTTGTTTCCAATTGAAACTAAACTAATCTTGCTAACAACGCCACATAGCGTATCATATTGGTTTGGGTGAACGGGAAAAGTTTTGGGGCGATCAAATCATTTCCTATGAAAACTATTGACAAAAAAATTAAAAAAAATAAAAATAAAAAAATGAGGCCATTCAATTGAGGGAGGAGATGGAGTTTTGTTTCCACGCACCTTCTTGATGTCTTCGTGCTCGTAGATGCTCGGCGCGATGGCAGACGAGAGGCGTTCGTACACGTCGGGCTTGGCAGCCAGAGCCCTCAGCTCCTGGACGCGGTCCTCGGTGAACAGCTTCTGCTCGGCTTCATCGTCCAAACCGTGGAGACGCTTCTCGTCCGTCTTGCGGAAGTGGATGGCGTCGATGTGGGTCTTGTACACGGACTTCACGTTGCTCTGGCGCGGGTTGACGCGCATGGGGACGGCTCGGTAGATGCCTGTGGGGACATTTGAGGGGATATTATGGATTCTGATGAGGGACGGTGATGAGTTGACTCCTTTGATCTGTGATTAATTTATGTATAAAGAAAAACAACCACTTTCTGTCATCACAAAGGCAGAGAATGGACGGTAATATACAAATATTGTATTTGGATTGTTGCTAAGATAAAACCATGTCTTTAAAGGTGCAGTGTGTAAGATTTGGTGACATCTAGTGGTGAAGTTGCATGTTGTATCCATCACCCCACCCTTCTGAGCATGAAGGAGAACCTGTGGTGGACTCCAGCTGCCATTAAAACTCAAAAGATATTTCGTACGTCCACGACTGTAAAAACATGGCGGCCCCCATAGAGAGGACCCCCTCCTCATATAAACATAGATTAAAGGTCTCACTTAAGGATAATGAATGGAAAAGAACATGACAAACAAGTGATTTAGAAAAAGTCAGTATGTCATAGTGGAATTGTATTCCCACCAGTATAAGCCAGAAAAAGGCCCAGCATCTGAAACACTGCACCTTTAATTGTTGTCCTGGGATCTTACCGGTGATGTTGATTCGGTCTCCGGGCTGCACCTTATCAACCAGGTCGCCGTGAGCGTAGATGATGGTTGTGTGAGGCGTCTGACCCGCCGGCATGTCTTCAGGAGACTCCTGGACCTTCACCTGGTGAAAACAGGAGATGGATAATCCCACAAATGTCACCCACCTCCACACCGGGGTGAACGGGTGTCACAATCTGCCCCCTCGCCGCAGCCCAGAGCGCTCACCATCTGCTTGTCGGAAAACATGGAGCGATTGTGAACCAGCGCCAGACCGTGGGTGGTGTTGCAGTGGCGACATACAGCCGGCTCGGCGATGCGCCCGCGGTCCACCTCCACGCGGGTGCTGTAGGCGCACACCTGGCACTGGAAGAACGCCTCCTGCATCTCGGGGATGAGCTGCGAGGTGCGGATCACCATGCCGCTGATGGTGATCAGCTGATCGATGTCTGCACAGACACACGGAGACGCAGACGCGTCGGTATAAAAAGCCGACACCTCACATTGGAGCTAAATGTGGGAGGTCGCTCTCATTCGCGCGACACGGTCGACATTTCCACACGCACCTTCGGGGTTGAGGCTGCGCATGTTGCGGGTTTTCAGGGCGTTGTAGGGACGCACTTGGATCTGGTGCTCCAGGATGGAATCTGGGAAACGCTCGGTGAACAGTTCGTTGACAGCCATGTCGATGGTGGGGATGACTTCCTGGAGTTGGAAGGAGATGATCTCTGATATGTTCCAAATGTGGTGTTACACCAATAATGTCTAAGGTTCAGTTCCCATTTTTGTCATGAATGATCTTATGTTCATATAATAATAAAAGTCAGTAGCAGAGGTCGAAAAGTGGATCAAAGCTAAACTTAGTTTAGTCGCTGAAACATTGTTAGAGCCACAGTGTATTTGAGTATCTGTTTGTTTTTGTATTTTATTTTTATTTTTAAAGGTGCTGTAAGTTCCTCGTCATTTTTGTCACTTCTAAAAATATACACCAACATTTTCATGAATTTATAATCACTTAAATGTTTCTTTTTTCCCCCATTACCCTTAAATGAGCCTGTTAATGTATATTTACATGAGGAGCGGGTCCTCTCTACGGGGGGCGCCATGTTTTTACAGTAGCCCAGAGTGGCTCATTCTAAAAGGAGTCATATTGTGAAAAATAATTACTTTAAATGTATGTTTATATCATATATAGATACAAACTGTAAGAGCTATATATCTTATTTTGCTTTTATCTAATAATAGTTTTTCATTTGCAGTTCATCAAAGTTCATCTAACTCTCGGATGATGTGAAGTATAATAAACAGAAAAGTTCGTCTAACTCTTGGATGATGTGAAGTATAATAAACAGAAAAGTTCATCTAACTCTCGGATGATGTGAAGTATAATAAACAGAAAAGTTCATCTAACTCTCGGATGATGTGAAGTATCACAAACGGGTGAAAAGTATCATACCATGCCAACATTACCTGTGGGTAGCAGATGAGCTGCCGGTACAGATCTGGGTCAAACGCCTGCACGTGCTGACAGCTCACGTTCAACACGGGATCACCGACAACACTGATCTGTCAGGAGGAGAACATCGAAAAAGTTAAAGGTGCAGTGTGCACGATTACGGTCATTCTTTTGTCACGTTTACTGCTCGGAGAAAATATTACCAAAGAATTACACTGTGCCGTTTTCATAATCATCTAAATGTAATTTAGCTCCCATTATCTTTAAAGGTGCAGTGTGTACAATTTGGAGAGATCTAGTGGTGAGGCTGCATGTTGTATCCATCGCCTCACCCTTCTGAACATGCAGGAGAAGCTACGGTGGCCCTTGTTTGTCATTAAAGCCCAAAAGATGCTTAGTATGTCCACTCTACTACTGTACAAACATGGCGGCCCCCATAGGGAGGATCCGCTCCTGATGTCAATATACATTAAAGGGCTCATTTCAGGGTCATGTAAAAAACAAGTCATACATCGAGAGGATCAGAATATAATTGTTTTACAGAAATCTTACACACTGCACCTTTAAATGAGCCCATTAATGTATATTTACATGAGGGGCGCGTCCTCTCTATGGGGGCCGCCATGTTTTTTTTTTACAGTCGCCCAGGTTGGACGTACGAAACATCGTTAGAAGCTGAAGTCCACCACAGGTTCTCCTGCCTACTTGGACGGGTAAAGGTGAGGTGATGGATACAACATGCAACTTCACCACTAGAGGTCACCAAAGGTTTACACACTGCACCTTTAAGTGTACACAGAAAAAGAGATTATATAAACTAAACGATGTGTCCAACGGACTTAATGAGCAACACGCTACCTCTTCCAGCTTCTGCATGTAGAGCGGCTCGTTCAGATCCAGGCCGGCGTTCTCATCTTCAGTGGAGGTCGGATCGATGAACCTCTGCAGGAACCTCTGGAAACAGACAGAGATAAAAAAAATGTTTTTATGTTTTCTTTGCAACAGGATCAACAGAACACAAGAAGAAAAGTAGAGAAAGAAGGTCAAAAGAAAAGGTTTATACCTGAAACTTGTCCTTGCAGATCCCGACGTTGACGTCCGTCCCCCAGATCACCAGTCTCTGGCCGGCGTTGGCTTCGCCGGCGACGGCACCATCGGCACTCGGCTGCGATTCACGGGATTTTATGAGTTTTCAACACACATTTTTATAATCCTGATGTAATGGGATGATTAAGAATCTCTTCACTCACCAGCTCAGACTGAAGATCCACTTGCGGAGCCTTTCTTACCGAGCCCAGATCAGGGCGCAGGCGGGCCGGGGTGCCGCGCACTGCGCTACGGGGGGTCCCCTCCACCCTGGAACTCGGGGTCCCGTACATGAGAGGGGAGCTCATCTCCACCTCATTGGGCGGGACTGTCGGAAAAGGAGATCGTTAACCTCCAGAGACCCGAGCTTTTGTTTAGGGTGCATGTTTTATGTCTCCGAGCTATTTGGGATTAACAGAGCCTAAGAAGTATAATAACGAAACTTCGTCCTTGTGCACAAAGTTGTTTTTGCAAAAAATGACGTCCTCACATGGGGACAGTCGCTTCATCTTTCTCTCTAAAAATGTTCTCAAAATTACTCTGAAAACAAATATTTCAGCTTTCTGTATAAACTCAACAATTGACAGAGAGCAAATATATTATGTAGTTATTTTGTTTACTAACTTTTAATTCCAAGGTTGAACAAATGAACCACTTTCAAGAACTATTTGCATTGTTCTGACCACATGTCACAATCAATAACACAAAATATAAAATATCTGTAATTTATTTATGTCCAATTTTTATTGCCTAATTGTTATTTTATTAATTTGTTTATTTTTCTTATTATTCATATATTTAACTATTTTTTCCTTTCTCCCCTCTCTCTTTTAGTATTGATTTACATATATATTTTTTCACATTTGCCATTGATATTATGCTCTGTGTTTATCAATAAACAACAACAATGGGAAAATGTGAGTCCTTAAGTAACACGGTCTTGTGGCCGCCTCCGTTTCGCAATAAAAATAATGAAACGAAAAATAACGCAAAATATGGTCGCAATGTCCTCAAACAAGTACTTCATCTTGACCAGTGTTTTAGTTTGCAACTAATGCAAATGTATTTTCAAATGTTCATCCAACACGGAGCTACAGACACAAATAAAACACTCGTTTCAGCCACGAAATATGGTTAGGATTTGAACCGAGCCCATTTTTCTGTCAGGAGTGGCAGTAGAAGGTTTTCGCTGGTTTCCCCTCCATCTTGTTTCAACTGAAATGGGTGTAATGTTCTTATGTGACCACAAGATGGTGCGGTCAGCCTCCCTGAACATGGCCAATTGGTCGAAGTGTTAAAAAAAAAAAAAATGGAGTATCATGGAGCTGAGGGGCGACAATGTAACGTGCGCACATGAGGACGCAGGGTTAAAACAACTCTGAGTTTAATATGGCGCTTTGTCCTACCTGATGGTCTCGGGCTGGAAAACAGAGACACGTCCTGGGGGGCGGACGGACTGAGCACGTCAGTGGTCGGGGAGGTGGGCATCGGCATGAGGTCGGCCATGGAGGAGTCCTGACTCTGGCTGCTGCTCGCTGAGGACGACACCGGCTCACACTTGAACAAACTGGAGTTGATTGGCCGCGTCTCAGTTTCATTTGGAAGCAGCGACTCACGTGTGGCTGGGTTGGTGCTCCGGTCACGTTTGCGGCCTCCAGGGGTCGATGTTGGGGAAGACATGGTTTCCTGATCTGTATCTCCTGATCAAAGAGATTCAAATGAACGTGAAGAGGTGCAGTGTGGAGGATTTCTGTCATTTTTGTCTCTTCTAAAAATACTACACATTTTCCCATTACCCATAAATGAGCCCTTTAATGTATTTACATAGGGAGGGGGTCCACTCTACGGGGGCCACCATGTTTTAACAGGAGCCCAGAGTGGACGAGCTAAACATCTTAATGACAACTGCAGTTTATCAGAGATGCTTCATGCTCAGAAGGGTGAGGTGAAGGATACAACATGAAACCTCACCACCAAATCTTACACACTGCACCTTTAACTTTTTCTGCACTTGCTATTTCATATCAATGCCAAAGAGAGGTGGACGAACCTGGAATTTATATTGTTGCCAATTCTCTTCCACTGACATTCTAAATCAATCATGTAAACACATTTCTATCAGAGTTTCATACGAGTGGAAGGATGATACTAATGTTTAAAGGTGCAGTGTGTAAGATTTGGTGATTTCTAGAGGTGAAGTTGCATTTGGCATCCATCACGTCACCCTTCTGAAAACGCAGGAGAACCTGTGGTCGACTTCAGCTGTCATTAAAACCCAAAAGATGTCATATACATCCACTTTTACTGCTGTAAAAACATGGCAGCCTCCATAGAGAGGACCCTCCTCCTCATGTAAACATACATTCATGGGTTCATTTGAGGGTCGTGGAAAACAATATTACATTGAGGTGACTATGGAAATGTCAGTATGCCATGGTTTTGTAATAATCATTCTACCAATAGAAGTGACAAAAATGACACACTGCACCTTTAACCCTTTAGTGCATTGTTTGCCAGTGATCACGCCACAGCATCACTGTATGAGTTCAACTGAAGATTTAAGAGCACATTTATTTTCCTTTATTTTATACTCATTTAGATTTGTACCAGTGTCGAACTTTACACCTGCAAGTTCACTTCACTTTTCAAAACTACATTTTTCAAAAACAAAAAATCAGGACCACGTGTTTCTACCTTGGTTTATGATTGTTTAATCAGAGGAAATGAACGCTGGGTGAAGAGGAGCTCGAGGGTCAGTTCATACTAACCTCCTCACCATCAGACATGTGGCTGCAGTAACAAACAATGAGCTCAAACCTCTCTGCACTACTTCATCACAGAGATCAAAGGGGATAAGAATAAAGTCCACTCGATGGTGACGTGTCATCAAACACGCGGATGAATCCACGCGTCTGTTCCACAGAGAAAATCTACAATCATTATTACAATTAATCCTGATCTTACCTCCTCTTGTGTACACGTCCTTCGCCCGCAGACCTGGCGCGAAACTGTCGGTGACGTTCTTTTCGCGGGAAACTTTGGACCAATAGAAAGCCAGAGTAGTGCGTTTCCTCCCCGGCGACTCGGCTCACGGCAAAGGGGAGTTCATTTTGGATTTATATCAGAACAACATGAATGAAACACAGTAGAATGTCACTGTGGATACAATAATTGTAATAAAATGCGTTTATAACAGAAAATGGTTGATTTATGGCATGAAATAACATGACAGAAGTATTTTTGGTGGTTAACATTTTAGTTGTTGACCCCCTTTTTTGAGATTTGGTTTGGCCCAACCGGAAACTGGGCGCTACGTACTTTCCGGGTGAAATGTGTCAATAAATAGATAAATAGAGTAACGTGACATAGTTAAAACAATAACAAGTCATTTTGAATTAATGAGCATAATACAAGTAATGGCTCTTGAATTATCCTATTTTTATTGTAACGTGACAATGTGAACCAAAGCTAAATTAATTGCGAAATATTTCAAATTGCTGTTTTCGTATTTGTAAAGAAATTTTAAGAAATTGGAAAAATGTAAAAGAAGAAAAAAGAAATAGAGGTGGAAGTCAATTAAAGGGACACAAATGAC
>JAFBJT010086883.1:0-11883 GCA_016785325.1 Chascanopsetta lugubris
ACACAATACCAGAATATTTACAGATCGATTAGTACAAAAACAACACGGTTTGCATGGCTGATCCCCGTGTTTACACTGCAGCTACAACCAACAGGAAAACACCGGAAGCTCTTCTCCTTCTAGGTTAGACTGTGGATGGCAAAACCAGCTTCAAGACTTATGTCGCCCTCCAGTGGACTGGACTTATTATTGCAGAGAGAATAATAATATAAATAATAATTTCTCCCTCAATAAAAGACACTGATTTAAACTCAAATAATGTACTATTTAACATTTAAAGCTGATCTAATGTCATTTTGTAAGGTTTACTGAAATGGAGGGTTAGGGTAAACTACAAATATAAAGAATGAAAATAGGGTTGAAGTCCAGGTAGAGGAAGGTTGGTTGTTGTTGTGGTTGACTGGTTGGTTGTTGTGGTTAAATATGATGTCCTGAGTCCATATCACAGCAGGGGGAGTTCGGGTGCATCGAGGAGTTGTTGTGCGACTTCCGAATGCCGCAGAACGAACAGCGTGACACCTGAACGATACGCTGCAGGGATGGTGATGTGCGATAACCTCGGTCGATGCTCCTCTTGTCGCACCATTCGACCCACCTGGGCTTGATCGCAAGAACACGAGGAGGAGAGTAAAAAAGGGCGTCTTTACCAAGTCAAAAAATGTCCAGACTTAAACCATTCTCTGCATGACTTACCTTCGACGTCTAAGCTTTTCCACCTTGGGTCTGATTGGCTCTCTGAGAAACCAGACATACAGGAGTCAGACGTGAATCGTTGCAGGACATCATCTCGACGGATCAGGAGGACGGATTCACTGCAAAGACGCGGGTGCACCTCCTCCTCGCTCACTGGGGGTAAAAGGACGGCAGGATGCGTGAGAACACAACGCCAAGGAAAGGGGAGTCATTCTTTTTCCTCGACTCACCTACGTCTAAAGGATTCGTCATGAACACGGCATTGGGAGCGACCCCAAATATAAGCTGGTGGTGCCAGGCGTCAGGCACCTCCTCTCCCTCAGGCACGGCCACCTGCATGTTCATGGTCGCCACGGGGACGGCACCCTTCCTGATCCAGCGCGCCAGCCAGGGGACGAGCTTCACCCGGCGGCGGGGATGGAGGTGGTAGAAGCGGCCGATCACTTTGCCTTTACTGGCCGCCTCCGCTCCTGAGATGAGCTGAGCGTGAGTCGCACCTATAAACGTATTTAATCACATTTATATCGCTCCGGAATTTCTTGATAATGTCAACAATAGATTAATATCAAGGTTTGTGAAGGTGAAGGCTTTGTATCACAAGATTCTGCCATTATTGACAAAGTCATATACCACTGATGTTTCTGATAATAAATTAATAAATGTTACTCTGTTTGTAAAGAAAATGCTGTTTAGTATAAATAGGTTGCACCTGCACTGTTTCTAATTATTCATCCATACATCATACATGAAAAAGAACGCTGTTCACACCCTGTTGTTGATGCAGTTGAAATGTGACTGGGGTGACGTTAGGAATCCCCCTGAGCTCTATGTTATGGTACGGGGGCATCATCCAAATCATTTACTGCACCTGCTTCACTCCGGGACAGGAGATAGTCCGGGAGCGGGGACTCATTCCTCCTCAGGCACGTTTGCACACAGCGGTCGGCCTCCTCGGGGGACACGTCCACACCGAGGGCCTTCAGGACGTCCACCACTGCCGTGGCCCCACAGGCCGACGCTCCGATCTGCAGGGTCTGCCTCTCCAGGGCCTCCTGGAGGGACCACAGCATGGCTCTGTCAACCTCCTCCTCACCATCATCCTCATCCACACAGGGCTGCTCACACTCCATCTACAATATAAGGGAGATGGATCAGATCGCAGCAGTGACTTTCATAGTGGGGTTCAGGGCCCACAGTGGGTTCAAGGATGTCTTAAAAAAACTGGAAGGAAGAAAAATGTAATTGTCTCCAAGTGCATTATTCATTCGAAGATACATGTCAGTTAAACTCAAGAAAAGGAATGATAATTATTTTTATCTAACTATTTATTTGTTTATCTTATCTGAAATTTCAAAAATAAACTTCACTATTCACTCCAAATTCGTCTTTTCTGAGAGTTGGAGGGCCTCTCATTTGACAACGATCCATAATTGCGACAGTAAACCAATGGTGATGTTATTGATGGTGATGCCTATTATCTAATTCACAGTATAGATAGTAGGCATCACCATGAACAAAGTCGACAATGGTTTACTGCTGGATTTATGGATCGTTTCTGAATTAGAGGCTCTCAAACCTGGTGAAAAAGGCGAATGTTGAGTTGAAAATAGTGAACTTTACTTTGAAATGTCTCCAAATTTCGACGTTAAATCTTTCTGAAATTAAGTGTACTAAGATTTATGATTGATATCTCCTAATATTTGACGGTTTCGAGAGAGATATTAACAAATAAATGAAATATTTTATTTGAATTTAATTTTTTTGAAAGCGGAAGTGAGATATGTGTTCATTGACGTCATTTGCGTTTTTTGTCATTAAGGCATGGATCGGCGCATGCTCAAGTTGACGCTGCGGCTGACTTGGCGGCTGACTTGACGGCGGCTGGCGAATTGACACCAGTCCATGTACTGCTACGTTTCGATTGGAGAATAATCATTTCCACACACACCCTGGCTCTTCTATGCAGCTTTCACTCTTTCTTAAACATTACACTGAATCAAAATAACAATTAATTCACATTTAACACAAAGCATAACATAGTAAAACGTGTTTCTCACCGTGGTAGAAGTCGCCTGGAACGTAAACAAACCCTGCGCATGCGCACCTCTTGCTACGCGTGCTTTCATCTTCCGTGCTGTGTTTCTGAGTCGGGCAAAAAGATGCCTACCCGGCTATCGCTCCCTGCTGGTTGGCGTTAGTCACGACAGGATGGGGGGGGGGGGGACAATAACATAAACAAGTAAACAATACATAAACAAAACAGTTAATATGAGTTTATAGCCAGATAAAACGCAGTATGACGAATCTGTTGGTTTTCAGCATATAAACTCACAACAGGAGGGCATGAATAATTGATGAAAGAAGCTCTGCCTTATCTGTGCTTTACACGAGCTTTGACCCCCAACAGACAACTCCATACAAGCTGGTGGGTAAATACAAATATCAAATGTTGGCGCACTGCAGAGGTTTATTGGTGTATCCAACATTAAAGCTCAAAGGGTTCAGGAAACCGCTCAGAAACATCCCTGCTCAGTCTGAGGTGAATCCGCCTTACTAGAGGTTGTCTTGTGAATATAAGGATGTAACACAAAATTCTCAACGGGTGAAAGTGTGTATGAATTTAATAATTCAAACCATCCAAATTCACAGCAAAAACAATTCTCCTTTGAACATTTCTAACACTACAGTCATAAATTCAATGCTATACTTCACTTGCTTAACTAGAACATTTTCTAAAAGTGCTTTGGACTCCAAAGGCGCAGACATTCGACAGATGAGGTAGTTTCCCAACATGCCAGTAGGTGTCAGTGTGACTACATTGTGTACAGTGACTTTCTATGTAACACTGCAACACATAGGTGTCAGTGATGTTGCCCAATGGCTCCATACACTGAGACAGAAAAAAACAACTGATAATTCAATTGAGACTTGACCCAACAACCCTTTGCTTCCAAGTTAATACGGTGTGGTTATTGTGCATTAAGACGTCGCAGGTGTTCATGGGTTTTCTAATCATCCAAGACTTGAGGATCCAAATGTGAGGTACTTTCATTAGAGGTTACCTATGAAATGTGGCTGATTTAGTACGGCTTCCTTTGCATCTTACAAATGTTAAAGGGTCAGGGGTTAGGGTGATTCATAGATCATGTCACCTTGAAATATGATTTTTTTAAATTAAATAAAAATGGCACACCACATTTTAGTCACGATCACACTCACACAAAGACAACGTGATATAAAAACAACAATGATTCAATTGTCAAACGACCCACGTACTTCATGTACCTATTGAAACATCACAAATCTGACAGCTAACGCCCCAGTGTGTGTGATACTGTGCTATTTTTCTCCAAGTGACACATTAGATATGAGCCATCATCCACCTCCCCCTCAGGGAGGGACACCATTGTTTGACTGATGGAGTAAAGAGACTTTGACATGAGTTACCTGGCGAGTCGCTGTCAATCATCCCGGGCCCCCAGGGATCGAAAGAGAGGAGGAGTCACACGTGCAGGAGTGTGTTTGCATGGCTCAAGGCTCCTGGAATCTGAGGTGCATTTACCATCAGTACCTTGTTATTGTTTTTGTATTTATTCATTCAAAGCCAATTTATTCTGAAACCTTTATTTATGTGACACGTATATATCTTGCTTTTCTTGTTTATTTTTTTCATGTAAAAAGCAAAACTCAGAACAAAATTCTCCTATTTACTCTGAAACCAAATGGTGAACACACACAGACAATAACAAAACACTTTTTACAGACACAATTACAATCTTAAATGCAATTAAAGCCAATTCGCTCGAATACCTCCCAATGACAAACGTGAACCTGAAAACAGGCCATTGACTCGATGATGTCTTTCAATTTCGTGGTTGTTCAATCCCTGGGAGGAAGTGATTCATTATATAAAGGAAAGAGTCGAGCGGTTTCCCCTCGTCTTCATGCTGAGCTGCACTAATGAAAGTCATGGCCGTATTTCCATATTTAACTGATATCGTTGTTGTGTCCACGCTCTGCTGGTTTCCACCGTTTTCCTGCAAACTACTCCGCCCACGTCCACTGTTAGCATTCGACACCTGACGCGTCACGCGGCGCCTCCCTCGCTTCCCTGTGCAAATGTCTTCAGGAGTATCGTGCAAAAGGCGTCGGTGTGAAACGCCAAATATTTGAGCGCGCTTCATTAGCTAAGCGGTATCCGGTTCATAATGTCAGTTTGCTTAAAAGATTGTGTTGCGCACGATGTCATGTGCAGCTCTTCACGATGTTTTTACTCTCGAACAAGCAGAGTAACACTTTGTCGTTTGCGTGGACACAGCATTCTCTCTTCACCTCACCTAAAATATGAACAGTAAATGGAAAGAAAAGATCAGAAATTAGAATTGGAGTCCACCAATGAGAGGCTGCTCTTAGCTGAACGTTACATGACCATTCATTGGAATTTCAAAGTGGGGATGACGACAGTGTTGGAAATGTGTGCATGTGCATACAAAACATATAGAAGGGGCAGATAAACACTTAGCCCGAGGAATGACTCTACTCATTCTTGACTGCTCCTGGTTTTTGATGTGATTTCCAGCTCCTTGACCCATTTTACTCCAGTGTTTCCCTCCTGCTGCAGAGCTCCGCGCTGTCAGACGTTACCTGTTGTTTCTCTGTTTTCACTGTCACATCAAAACAAAAGCTCACTCTCAAAACCAAACTCCCTTTCTCAAAAGCTTTTTGTTCTTTCTCCATTTACCTATTTTTTCGTTGAATTATTAAGTTGCGATAAGATTTTTCTTTTTTTCCTTTTTTAACCCATTATGGGATTCTCAGTGAGGGAGTTAAAATGCTTATGTTCAAATCATTGGTTCAATCCCAGTCTTCCCCTTTCCACATGCTTAAGAGCTGAAGTGAACCCTGAACTGCCCTGTCAGAATGTTGCTGACCAGGCCTTTTCAAAGGGGCTTTAAGGGGTTGTCATAACTTGAAATGCTAGTGTGCTTAGATCATCCGATTTTTAAGATGATTAGATATTGAAATGTACCTTACATACAATAGTCCTTTGTATAATAACAATGTGCATGTTTATCAGGAGTGCAGCTACATCACAAGCAACACAAAGGAGAGACCAAGGATTCATTATGGCATATGCACTGTGTACACACAAACACACACACACACACACAATTTATCTTTAACTATTCACAACAGATAAACACAAAAAGCTTCAGAAAACTGTCATTATTCTCCAGCAGAGGTGACACACTCATGACAGTTTGATTTCCCATTATAATTATAATTCTAAGAGAGACTGTGAAATCCCACGTGTCCTCCCTTTATATAACAGTAACACATCTTCCTCCTATCTGTCTCAAACACTTGACATTATCCTGAACTTGCAATTTGAATCTCGTTGAGGTCAGACATAATATTTCTTTTTCCATTCATTTTTTTGCAAAGGCGCTGAAATAGATGTTTTCACCTGCAGCTGTTTTTGGGAATGTGGGCACATGCACCCATGCGGGGCCTGGATATGTGTAGACTATCTGAATATGACAGCTTTCTCCAGATTTCATTCTCGGGCACTCGGGGAAAAAGAGGAAAATCTATCTAACTGAAGAGAGAGTGAGAATGAGACCAAAGAAACGTAGTGTTCCAGGAGAAGCTCCTGTCTTTATGGAGTCTCAGACTGAAAATGTCTCTCGGCCGCAAACTCATTTCTGTTGCCCTCTTGAATTGTGCTCGGGACATATGTGGACTTCCTGTTTCATGTGCGCCGCCAACTGTAAACAACACTTCAGTCTCAACACGTCCAGCCATCTGGAACTTTAAGGAAGAAGACAAACAAAGAGGACGATTCGGTCGCCATCTGCTATAATTGGTATTTTATCATCTTTAATCATCTCATATGTTTTATAGCTTTCAATTTACTGCAGTGTTATATTTGATCTTGGCTGGGTTTAGCATCTAATTTAGAATAAAAAATAAACTTGCATGAAGATGCAATCACATGGTTTCACAAAATGAATTCCTCCATTAAGTGTGGAAAAGATTCTGGCTCGACATTAACGTGAGTCCATTTGATTCTGAATCCTTCAGGGCTCGTTCGATGACTTATTGCACAACTCAGATGGGTCATTGGCACAGTTTCTGATCTAAAGATCATCTGGGAGAATAATTGAAATTGATTCACTCAGTTAACTGATCGTTCGATATGTTTTTCTCCTCCGTGTTTCAGATCATAGATTGGATTTGATCTGTATCTAAGAAATAAAGGTGCGCATTTAAGACAGCCTCTTTGGAAAGAAGATGCCACCAAAGTTTTGCTGAGGATGCCAACAGCTTCCCACCTTACTCTCTGTGTTGGAAACGAGATATAGAATAGTTGTGAAAATAAACGAATCCAAGTTGGTGCTGTGTCTTCTGATACAGAGGAGGTGTTTTCACAAATGTCCTGCATGAAAGATTTCACAAAAACACCTATTTGGGCCAGAGTGGATGTTCTTACACTTTGGATTTTTGTGTTTCAAATCTTTTCACTGAGGAGGATGTTCGTATCAGGTGTCATGCTCTAAAATGGGAGCACTGTCTTTATATAAAGGAATAAATAAAAACTATGTTCTTGGTTGGTCATATTTCTCATGAAGCTGCTGAAAGATCTCCAATGCAACAGACACCGTATTCTTTCCACAGATCAAAGGATCCACAGACATGACTGAGGCAACAACGGACAGATTTGCTGAAATCAGCAAAGTTAAGGACAAAGCTCGAAGCTGAAATTGTGACGTGACTTGATGTCAAACTTGAATTGTTCTGTGAATGACTGAGTTGTAAGTGTGATCTGATTTGCGGTGACAGACAGGAGACAACATGGGACAGTAGCCCCCTCTACCACCCCACCACCACACAATGGCACTGCACACTCGGTATTGTGCATTATTTGTCCTGACCAGACACTGGAAACCAGTGTCCTGTTGTAGTCCGTGCATTCATGGAGGAATAATGGGGCAAAGCGTCGCGACCATAGCGGCCTGATACTGCTCACAGTCAATGCACCGGAGAAAGCGGCTCCAATGTCTCCGGCACTGAGAACTGAACAGCAGAGATTCTATGATGCTGTGCTGCTGGAGACTCAGCTGGAGGCCTGACACTCGAGACAGACAGATACACAGACAGACAGACGGATTACTTCACATATTCCCTCATGAATCACTGCTACTATGAGCTGTTTGACTGAGCCACATCAGGTTGAAGTGATTACTTTGTCATCAAAGACCTTGTCTCTCCACCATCTGCCCCAAGGCCAAAGAGCATAATGATCAATTTAGTGTCATAGATAAAGTTTACCACTGGATCGTCGCTCAAATGATCGCAGACTAATGGGTGATTCAACAGCGTTGACTTATATGGAGATGATGAGATTGTTGAACAGAGAGAGAGAGAGAGAGAGAGAGAGAGACATTAGACATCAATAGCTCCACGTCCCTGTTCCCGTATCGTAATCAATGTGTGTGGGTTTAGTAAAGTGTCCGCACCCTTTAATTTTCCCCTCTCCTGTAGGTAATCAGATGGTCAACAGCCTGGCTGCACCGTGTAGGAGGAAAGCATTGATTTAGCCGGTGTGTGTGTGTGTGTGTGTGTGTGTGTGTGTATACGTGTGTGTGTGTGTGTGTGTGTGTGTGTGTGTGTTGTTTCACCTAAATCACCTATTTACCGCCGAATCCTGAACTTTGCGTCTTCACTTTGCTAATTCGATTCTAATTTAAAGGTGATCCAAGTTTTTCCCTTCACCTGCTTCCGTTTCCTCCGATCCCAACCTGTGTGACTATCATCAAGGTAATTGCTGCTGAGTAACAACCCGCTTGTTGGCGTTTGATTGGTCTGAATGTGAACTTTCCTACCAAAAGTCATTACGGCTGAGTTTCAGTTCGACAGATTTCATGTCTGAATCAATGCGGCGTAATGAGACGTCTGCGTCAGCTTCCCTCTCTCTGTCTCACGCCATTCAACTGGAATTCACCTGGAATCACATCAGTTTCTCAAATCAAATACAAAGTAATAGCAACAAACTATTTTTGAGACGTTGAATTTTTCTCTCTATTTATTTATACGTAATGTATATTTATTTTGTATGTATTTATTTCTTTATATTTTATTTTATTTCAACTAATTTGAAGCAGCTGCTCTAAAAAATGGTCACAATCAAAAATAAAACTGCTGACAAAACAACTTCGACTCAAGCGAATGTTAACACGCCCGTAAATCTAATGTTCACTGCCTGTCCTCTGTCCTCCTGAGCCCTGCTGTGACTTTGTGCCTAAGAAAGGTCAGAGTGCTCTTAAACTACTCAATGATCCGGTGTAAAGCAACAGTTTACGACATAAATGTATATTTGCATGTGCATTAAATGGAAGTCACGCTTCCAGGCAGTCACCTCTGCGCAGAGCAGTCCAGGAAACCAGATGGAGGGCAGCAGCTTGACATTAAGTGTTGATTTAATCCTGAATTAGAAATGTTTAATAGCTGGGCACACCGGCCAATACGGAGACACATCGGACAGTAAATAACAACCGGGTCCTCGGCCAGGCCACAGAATAAATGAGGGAGTGTGAAAGAGAATGTCAGGGAGCCAGTTTGAAAAGGTCTGATGACGCTGGGGAAATGAATTTGAGCCCGGGAGCCGAATGGGTCTCAGACTGTAGTGTTCCTCTTATTCTCACCCTCTCCACGTTTATGATGGCCTCGCTCAAAAATGCATGAGACTGGTGAGAAATGACACATTAGGTTTGAATTCTGATCCAAACTGTGACATATCTGCACTATTTCATGCGATCATAGTCATTAATATTATTGTAGGGATTTCTTCTGCTTGGTTATTCAGGATGAGGACTTGCTGTCTATATGCAATAGTCCTCTGGGGCATCTTCAAATGTATGTTTATATTCATATGTTTATTGCCGGCTGAGCTAATTGCTCCACATGCACCTCTATGCATCTGATCTAATGAAATAATTTGCTTTAGCGAACTGATTCACAATGGTTCGTACATTCTGCATGTTCTATATACTCTACGCTGCTTTGGGCTTGGGACACTAACTGGGTTGCATCAGTGCTGTTGCCTGCAGAATGTCTAAATGTCAGCATGTGTCCTCAAACTCTGTGTTTTTGCTACAGGTGCATGTTGCATATACAGATCTGTTTATGAAACACGCTCCTCTGAACCTGGAGTTGGAGCCTCCTTACTCACCTCTTCACCATGCAGGTGTGGACAACTGTGTCACACACATACATATTTCAAATGTATGTAAGTGAAAGTTTGTCTGCAGCTGTGGCCCCCAAGACATTTTCAAGACATTGATACATTGGGGATACTAAATCAAATTAACCAACCAATTACTGGTTTGTAAACCTGGAGTGTTCCCAGTGTGAGCTCGGCAGGAACTGCTGTTGTTTGATGCACGCTCCATCTCACAGGCAGTTTTATAATAGAGTTTGTTTTGCAGCGGTGTAATTATTTTTATCCAATGGGGTATTTCCTAATTAGAAAATGCTCCCAATGTCAGGCCGGGATTGAATTAGCCTCCGTTCCACGAATAACCCCGAAAAGCCTACATGTTAATTTAGGGGCGACATACATCACACCTCTGTACATTGGGATTATTCACGAACAATTAAAGCGGCGATCGTTCCACAAACGAGAGCACTGGTGCGCACCTTGTTGTCACTGCAGTGATTACTGCTGCTATAATGATCCGGTTAATGATGATGATGATGACAGTTATTGAGAAAGGAGTCGGTTCTGCGGCGCAGCAACTTGTAGACGCCCTGAGTGATGAGGCCTTTGTGGGTATTGATTCATTTCAGAGAAGTTTCTCCCGAGGGTTGTTTATGTTATAGCGATGGGATTCTGCCTCGTTCTTCATCTGCACTTTGTCCCGTGTGACTGTGGTTTACATTAAAAACAAATGGCATCCAACCCACAAGAAATATTTCTCATGGTGCTCTGTCGGTTTATTTTTTTTATGTTTTTTTATTTTTATGGACAAGAAAACAGCGCAGCAAAATTCCAGATGGGTTCATCCCAATATGAGATCGAGAGTGTGTCCGAAACAGCGCCATTTCAGTCAATCACCGCTCCCTGTTCACCCGATGCAATAAGAGCTGACCCCGTGGTGAGCCGTAAACACAGGTGAGGTTAGGGCAAGTTTTGTTCCTGTAAAATCTGTGTTTGAACACACAAATCAATGCACTGCTGTCAGGAGGACAACTTGAAATCTGACAGTAGAATAATTATTTTTCTTATGTGAGTGATGGAAACATTTTCATTGAAATGCTTTTACACTGAAACCATTTCCTGATGCCATGCATCTGTGTGAGAACAATGTCATCTTAGGTTGAAGGGCCCAAACTGAGCCCAAGGGGCCAACTGACGCCCATAGTCCATTTTTATTGGCCTGAAGCAAATTGTAAAATTATAATGGGATGTGGCCCACACATGTAACTTGTAGTTGACTGTGTTGTACTCCTAAGTTTCAATTTTCACATTTAGGAAATGTCAGGGGATGGAATATGATATTTTATCAAAACTTTTTTACCCACATTTGATTTTCTTATCTGTAATAGTGGCCCAGTCTGTCCGTTTGTGTTTTTTCTGTCTGTGGCCCTTCGGACGGTGTTATCGTCATATGAAAGTTGGTCGTATCAAAATATTTGATTAATAGTAGCAATTTCCACTAAACTTTCTTCAGACATGTATGTATTAGGTTCCCACGCCTGTCAGTGATTAGAAAGGGGCAGCTTGAAGCCCCACATACTGAAATAGATGTCTCAGGAGGATGTCCCCCAGCTGCTAGTGGTTGAACTTAAAGTATGATTCTCAGACAATGGAGAGTTTCACTGCTGCTCGGCTCGAATCAGCCCAAACACACACGTTGGAGTCACGCGTGAACGAGAGGAAGCGTGTGAAAGGCCAGCTCATTTCTCTCCACGCCTCAATCCAATGGAGGAAATTACTGCATGACACTCGCCAGGCACAGCAATCTGTTGATCAATGGCGACAAGGTAAGTGCCAAACGGAGGAGTCCAACCTCATTACTTTGCCATAACGCAAGCCAAGTGATTTGTTCCCAAAGTAATGTACCATTCCCACCAGTCAGCACAAAACCACTGGGACAGAGGCCATGCTCTCACGCACTCACATATCTA
>JAFBJT010086883.1:12108-28688 GCA_016785325.1 Chascanopsetta lugubris
AAAACAAGCGAGCCTGCTCGTGTGTTATTCGGAGATAGTGTTATGGAGACTCTTCAGTTACTTAGCAACTATTTGGCACCTCATGAAAGTAAAAACGCGAGCCCACGCCCCATGTGGGCACGTTGAGACATCAGAGGGCTGTCACACATGGTGGCTGCCTCACGTCCGTCTCCTCTGGCCGACGAGGTGGGAGCCTCACAGCGAACGCAGTCTCCCTCCCACGCTGTCACATCTGCACCGACGTCGGCGGCGCTCACGCCACAAAGTCGCGGAAGGAGAGCACGAGAGATTAGATGTCACCGACGTGATGTCACAAACATCCGCATCGCTCCACAGCGCCGGCCGAGAAGGTCAGTCGAGTTCAAGAAAGTCGTCCGGCAACATTTTGTCTTGTTGTCTTTGCGGTAAATCGCTTTGGGATGGGTGTCAGATCTGCCAGTTGCGGTGACCCAAAGGCAATATTTGGTTTTGAACTTTAATATTTGACTCCCAGAAAGGAACACACAACTAAAGTAGCTCTGGTGTCATCTGAAGTAAGACAAACACATATTTTGGCTCTGTCATTTAAGGATAAACATAATGAGACAGAGACAGGGCCCGAGGCTTTTTGCAGGCATTGTCTCCCTATTTGGCAGGTGACCTTCCTCCAAGCACCTTTCACCCTTGATATCTGTCTGACCCTCCGGCACTGATCGAAAAGCTGTTACTTCATCTCAAGACAGTTAGTCTGAAGAACCTCACAGCACCCGTGGCTTGCTCACACTTGAAGGGGAATGAGTTGGATAGAATAAAAAAAGAATAATAATTCATGCCCTGAGGGCTTTTTAGTGCACACACTGGCTTCCTTTACAAAGCAGCTCCTCAAACCTCTATGGACGGGCCTCTGGAAATAGAAATATCTCTCAGATGTTACATTCAGGGCTTCACATTGAATCTACTCCTTTACCCTTATGTGGATGCTATAATTCTGATGTATGTGATTTAGGCTCACATCTATAGGGAAGATTACAGCTTCGACCCGGGGGGTCGGGGCGGAAAGAGAGAGGGGGATGAAGAGGAAGGTGCCGCAGGTGGAGATGGGTCATTAAGAACACCTGGTAAAAGACTGGAGAGAAGATAAATGAGCTGTCTGTGTTGCTCTGCTGGGTGGTGGCGAGTGGGGCAGTGTCCATTTACTAGACTCTTCCATTATGGAACCACGGCAGCCATGACAAATAGCGTGGGAGTCGGCGGGCTTAATGGCACACACATCACAGTATGGGCACCGGCACCGGCAGCGCGCGGGGGCCTGGGAAACACACGGCTCACTGGGGGTTACAGATGAGTTTAACAACAGTGTCAGTGCACGCTGTGATACGAGGGCCGAATAGTTAAGTCAGGGAAACACATCAGTGTGCTGTTTGGGGCTTCGCCAGGAGAATATGAATTTGTTGCTCCATCCCGGGAGCTGGTGGCGAGTACGGGCCAGAGAGGACGGACCCTGTGGACCCCCATGATGGGAAGGTGACACCTGGCTCGCTAATTACGCAAGAGGCCGCACCATCAGCCCGGCGTGCACTGTGCCACTCTCCACCATCCCAGACGAAAGATGGCGAGATGCTTGTTTCGCGGCTCTGACTCGGGGGTCGTACGCTGGTTCGAAGACGGCTGAGGCCATGGTCTTATGAGCAAAGGCGGCCTGCGATCAAATTCGTCTGCTAACCAACCAACGGAGAAGTAACGATGCAACAATCAACATGGCACGGGCGCTAAATACAAACAAACAAACTTTAACCAACTGTGGCAGAAGCCAAGTCTGTATGATGTGTCCGACCACTAGTGTTTTTTTCTTGCCACGGCAACAGTAGATGGATGACGCACACTGATGAAAACTTCATTTCCATTACATGCAACAAAATAAATCAGTATCCCTGGATCCACATACATCCTCTATTTTGGTGAAAAAGAAATTTAAGGTGCGCGTGTGATATTTTACCAGAAGAGATTTTTGGGCTGAAAATTCTAATTCTAATTATACTTTGATTGTGCTTATACAGTATTCATTGGCCATTGGCAATAAAACACTCCTCACTTGGCATGTAATTATCTTCAATAAACTCAATTGGGGGAAAATATATATTCATACTAAATGATGTTTTGATTAGAGTTGAATCATCTGAAACTAAGAGTTGTTTGTTGGTATTCCTTTCTTCTATTCTTAGCATGAGACCTTTGTTTACATGTGAGTGGGTCCTCTTCTATGGAGGCCGCCATGTTTGTTCACTGGCCCAAAACAGACGAACAAGATACTTGTCGTGAGCGATGATTAGTCATGTAACGTGAATTTATCATCAGATGCCATGAAATCCAACCATATACATGTATATATATACACACACACACACATATATATATATATACAAAAACAACTGCAAAATATTTGAGTCCGGTGCTAAACCGCGCCAAAGAGCTGAATATGAAACAGGTGATGACTCAGCACCATTTGTTCATTCCACAACAAACAACAGTTATTTCACACAGTGACAATAAAAGAATTGTGGCTGTCCCAGATTTGAATTCACCCTGGTGCGCAGGAAACAGGGAGCACTCACCGACACACTCCAGATGTTCCAGCTGACTGCTCGGTTACTTGTGCATCACTGACAACAATAATAAAACAAAAGAGGGGAAATGTTATCGTAAGATAAAACATGATGTGCATCACGGTGGGAGTCAGACAAGCTCATTCATTTGTTCAGAAATGATCACATTTAAACAATTTAACGACGCCCTAAGGTTTAAAATTGACGCGGATCCTCTTGCACGTTAAATCAGAACACAGCCTCAAACTGAAAACCATTATAAGACTAAACAGCAGAGCGGTGTGTCATTAATATTCGGGGAACATGGCGCATTTCTCTGTGCGCACCGACTGTGTAAAACATTTTTAAAAGCCTGTTTGGACTTTTTTCTCAGGCGATGCAGCTGAGAGAGACGTGTTTCTGTTTTTACACAGGGTCGAGTCCACATCTCTGAAGAATAGCATGAAAAGGAAAGTGTGCGTGTGTGTCTTTTTTTTTCCTTCCAGTTTTCTGGTTTGAGACGGCAGATTTAAGTAGTGGCCCTGCGCGTTGCCATGGCAATGACTCCCGGGCATTCAACCCTTTCCCTCGGTCCATGAAATGTGGATTTAAACTTCCTGAGGGCCCTCCCGTCCCCCGAGGACTTTGATTCACAGCATTATTTGCTGGTTGAGCTGACTCGCTGTCGCTCGCTGCCATTTTATTATTCATTGTAACCTTTTTACCGTTGCCGTGCTAAATATTTATCCACAGTCCTGCCCGCCCGCCGCCGCTGGAGGTGAGAAAGCGTTGGAGACTTGGTCGGACAGCTGTTAATTCAGAGGAGCGTCTGTCCATTTCTACATTTCTGATCTGAAATACACAGAAAACATTCACTTTATCCCGATATTTATTTCTTAAATAATGGACATGAAGCATGAAAAATACTGTACATATCGCCATAGTAACCATGAACCAAAGCATGAATAACATGATGGTAACGTAAGAATTACATCATACAGTGAAAAGCAAAACATCACAAACATCGCTAACTTCACATTTAGAAGCCTCTCACAAAAAGTGAGTTCAACTAACGGACAATTACATATATTATACTTTGATAATGAGGTACGAGCAGGCACTAGATGTGGTAAAAAAAAAAACGGAACGCAGCAGAACTATGGAGACTGACCTGGTAAACATTTAGCGTAGGTAGACGCACAGACACTCAGCTCCATCATCAGAGGGCTTAAAATGCTACATGGAGCTCTCTGTGATTTCATCACCTCTCCTCCGCACCCGCTCTCCAACGCAACATGTCTCAGCTACTTGTTTGGTTTTTTTGTCCTCTTTCCTCAGAGCCCACGTCTAAACTTCACATTCATGTTGCAGAATTCCCTCAGAAGGTGTCATGAAAGCACCTGGAAAAAAAACGCGCTTTGCAAAACATTTTGCGGCAGGAGCGGAGAAATCAACCACATTCCCTTTGTACAGAACTCGTCGGGCGGATATAAACCCCAACATGAGATCATTGGACAGCTCACAGCCAGGTGTTGAGGCAATAGGCCAAAATAGAATATTTCAATCTGTGCCTATGGCTAAACTACAAAATGCACTTTTTTTTTTTACAATTATAAATTATTCTGCAAAGGAACAACAACAAGAAAAAAAATCCATCAGGCACATTTTACTTGCAGCCACCCTGCAGGGAAAAACATCTTAAATTGTTGAGGAATAACTTCTAATTTACTTATGAGGCCTTGTGAAACTTTGCTGCAGGCTGAGAATCTTGAAACTTATTCTCTCGTCAGCTCTCCAAGAATCACCTCCAGTATTCCAAGGTAAGGGTTTTAGAGACAGCATGAAAATCGAAAGTGAGCTAAGAGCAAAATCATTAATGGATTGAAAACTCCTCTCTCTCATTGGCCGTCGATGCCTCCGCATCCAGCCTCCACCTGAATCCTGAGGTGGAGAGTCAATGACACGGCACTTTTTACCCTGTGCTTCCACTTCTTTCGTGTTCTGACTTTAGACTGTGTATAAAGATGGACGGAGCCTCCGTGACATCTTGGACTTCTGCTTGAGGCTCATAGTGGGCGGTTCACTTAGTCATCTTGCTGATGCCTAACTCCTCCTACTTCCTGGTTCATCCAAAAGCGGGCAAAGAGGTGGAGCTGGGGTGGGGCCCATGGTGCTGTCGCAGCATCCACAGAACGTGCCAGGTCGACCCAAGTGTCACCCAAGAGGCCACCAAAAGGAATAATGGGTCATTTTAGGCGGATTGACTGGCTTTTGGAGACAGCCCCAAGTGGCCACGCAGTGAACTGCAAGTTTTCCTGCTTCCGTATTGGCCTCATCCACCAGCCCCTGTGGCTGTCGCTTGGCTCCGACACTATGACAATGACACTGAGTAAGTAAGTGACAGGCGGCATTTCCTCCTCATGCTCAAGCGTCTAATTAGCTTCTTATTGAGGGAGGTGGAGATAAGCGAGAATCCGTCTGTGCACACGGTCCCATGACTCCATCTCATTCCACTTTTAATTTGCATCTGGTATTGTTGGGGGCAAAGTGTCAGGAAGAATGTGTTCACCTCTGGAGAGTCATTTTACTGGGGTGTTAGAGGAAAATGCCCAGTTGCAACGGGGGTCAGTTCTTTCCGCAGCCTGCTGTTTATTTAAGCTGTATTTCACACTTCCTGACTTACAGGTGCTGTTTTAGCTGCGGGGTATTGAATGAGGAGGGGCATTTCCAAGGCAGCAAAACATTTTGGTGAATCAAGGAAAATGCAGCTGCGCCCGCAGTGAGCACTTTGCTCATTTTAATAATGCACATCTCAATCTGCATATTGAAAATTCAACAATAGCAGAACATCCTCAAGATAAAGTTGCAGTCACTTGGGGCGGATTTGACTCCAGTTTAAGAGAGGAGGCTGAAGGCCTTGTGCTGTTCATTCAAGATGCGCACAAGCAGAGATTTATTCTGCCAACTTGCAAATCTGCGGGGCGTGGAACATAAAAGTCCACATTTAGTGCCGAATCCTTAAGTATTCCTAACTTTTGCAAGGCTTTAATTTGCCAATGTCCTAAAAAATGAAGTTTGGAGGGATGGGAGATGAAAGGCTGCAGAGACAACTGAAGGCTCCCATGGGCACAAAAGGCTGGCACAGACATGCTAAACCCTCATCGTCTGTCCGGGACGAAGGAAATGCCCCCTCAAGAGTCTTTTGGTGCCAATTTTCCGTCTGTGAGCTGAACTCGCTGCCACCTCTGCCGCCACCTGTAAACTGCTCTCAGACGGCGCCTGCAAATCCTCGTCGTCACCCACACACTATTGTTATTCATGTATTCGTACGCCTCTGCATAGAGAGGGGATGAAGTGGTGGGTGGGTGGGTGGGTGGTATGGGGGAGTGCAGGAATGGGGAAGAGATTCTGGAGGAGCTGAGGAACAGAACTGAAAATGGCTGCACCTCAAACAAAAATGTGCTCTGCCACTCTTTACGTTAAACTAGGTGATTGTCCCATGACTCTCGAGCTTCACAATCAAATCTAATATGCCGATTTTCAGCCCTTTCTATTAATTCCTTGACCTCTTTTTGGATATTTAAATACATGTAAAAGAAAAAATTAATTAATTTAATAAGAATTTGAGCACCCCTCCCAAAAAGTATTACAATTTTGACAGATGCACAAACCATCCCCTTTGACATAAAGGTGGAAATATCCCATCAACGCCTTCTATCTTTTTTCCTTAAATTCATTCTATTTCTGTTCTAATTCCCTCTCCTGCTCCCTTTATTAACGCCATCTAATTCTGTCTTTGCCCCATCTATTCCTGAAAGTTTTCGCGATTCCCCCCACTCCTATTCAAGCCCTGTGCTTTGTGTGGAGGTTCTCAATGAATCAAGGTTGTCATTATTGTCATAACGTAACTGATGGTGGGGGGTGGGGGGCTGTGACAGGAAGGGAGAGGAGACATTTGCTGTCAGCTGCACAAAGGCAAAGTCAGGAGGTTCGCGCTGCGGGAGAGCGTTCCTGAGAAAGACCTCGTTAGTCTAAGCCCGGAGACGGCAGCTTTGTATTTAGGTAATGTTCGGAATAATTGGCAGC
Organism: Chascanopsetta lugubris; assembly: GCA_016785325.1. Classification (NCBI taxonomy): domain Eukaryota; kingdom Metazoa; phylum Chordata; class Actinopteri; order Pleuronectiformes; family Bothidae; genus Chascanopsetta; species Chascanopsetta lugubris. The sequence continues at coordinate 18,756 of JAFBJT010086883.1, forward strand.
GCTGCAGCGGAAGGCAGCGAGTACAAAGACATAGATAATTGAGCAGAAAAGGTGAGTTGGACTGGAGCTCTCTCCCCATGCGGGCGGTGGGAGGAACAGGACGGGGATACAAGCGAGTACAATCATTGTCTAATGGGTGGACTATGTGCACCTTTTCCTGCTAATTGACACATTAATGTGAATGTCTACATCAGTACTCAGGTAGTTCTGGAGCAGGAGATTCAAATTCCATACAGGGTGGCTAAGAAGGCCAGATTTTCTTATTTACACCTGTCAGCATAAGGCTAAATTACAGAGTCACTTCCGTCATCAAAATGATCACGCAGTATAAACACGCACCAAGAGGCTCGGCTTAAATAAAAAAGAGGCTCCACGCAAGGGTTAAGAGAATCCCGTCGTTAACGCCAGCAGATTCACCCAAATACACCAAATGAACGCTTTTGGCACTGTATCTTAAGCAGGTAGCCTGCTTTATGCAAATAAACATACGAGAGCAAATATAAATAAGTGACAGCAGACTGTCCAAAGTGACCTTGTGTGAGGTGCAATAAAATAAGTAGAGATAGATACCCTGAATGAAGGAAGATGAGAAAGGGAAAAAGCTAGAAGTGACTGAGTTGAGGGTTCCTCGGTGTCCAAACAGTCAGAAATTCACCTTTGGTCGAGTGGAAACAGAAAGACAGTATTTACACGTGACGTGGGGTTTGTGATTTCAGGAAAACCGGTTCCCACCAAATGTCCGTTTCAGTCAGTGAAGCCACAACAAAGCACAGGCACTTGATGTTTGGTTTAAGATGTTGCCGATCATACAGAGGCGAAGTGACATGGCGTTTTCCCGTCGTCACATTCTGCACTCATGCACGCAGGATTCAAAGGAGACCTCTCAACAAGGTCTCGTGAAAGAGGGCGGGAACATTACTCGGCACATGACTGAGATGGGGGGGGGGGGCGGGGGGGGGGAGGTTGACGAGGGGGGGGGGGGGGGGGGGGGGGGGGGGGGGGGGGGGGGTGGAGGTTGACGAACGGGAAATGAAAAAAAGGATGGCTCATCAGGTGCCGGTGGTGCTGACGGTGGTGTAGCTGATTTTAGACATGGAGGTGGCCATCGTGGTGCCCATGGAGGTGGCGGTGTAGCCATCTTCCCCCGCCTCTTTCTTCTTGCAGCATAAGCAGTTGCGACAGAGGCGATTGCGGCAGCAGCAGGCGAAGGTGGACAGCAGGGCCTTGCGGAAGCGCGTGTTCATGAAGCAGTAAATGATGGGGTTGACGCAGGCGGAGGAGTAGGACAGCAGGTGGATGAAAGAGATGGGGGCGCCTGACAGCGCTCTGGAGGCTGACCTCAGGTCGAAGGCTTTCCAGGTGTTGGCGGAGTACAGGGGCATCCAGCAGATGAAGAAGAGCGCGACGATCACCATCAGCATGCGGATGACGCGCTTCTTGGCCTGCAGCTTGGCGTCCGAGGTGTTGCTGCGGGAGCGCTCGGCAGCCTTGGGCTGGGCGGGGGCGGCCTGGGAGGAGAGGGTTGGGAGCTCCACGCCGGAGGAGGATTTTTTGGTGACCTGGACGTAGCAGCCGTCATCATCGTTGTTGGCTGCTGCCGCAGCCCTGCCTACTCCGTTCTTTTGTCCTGTGGAGAATCAGAGTCGCAGAGGCTGGGTTTAGGAGAATGGTATATCTAATATCTATCAATAATAGGCGACCTCAATGACTCCTTTACTGTGGAGGTTTATCATGGGATATCTCCTCCTGAGAGTGTCCAGTCGGAACTGCGTTTATTTCCATTTATGGAGAAAATCCTCAAAGTTTTGGTGGGTTGAAAATTTCAAAATGGCTTGTGTCATTTTGAAATGGAAGGACAACCTGTTGAACCGGTCTTAGTTCTGCATATATAGTACTTTTTAGCTTTAGCTGACTACCCAGGAAAGGGAGCGCTTGAGTCAAGATGCCATGAAATTATATCTAAAACAAATACGGAATGTTTGTTTTCTGCTCACTGTCCAGTCGCATTCATGTCGGGCTACGGAGCAGCAGAAAGTAAACTGGACGCCAGTCCAGGAGGTGGCGCTATTGTGCCACTGAGCAGACAAACGCCCATAAAATCAGAAGAAGTGGTTTGGAGAAGGAGGAGGAGGAAGGGGCAATAAATGTTAGCAAACCTTGAAATGGGGAAAAAATTGAGGATTAAAAGGATTTTAAGATTAAGATTAAAGGACACCAGAGGCTCACTCCTGAATGTTAATGCTTTTATGGAACTTAAAAACGGTGGTGATTGCTAACAAGCAGCTGAAGGAGACGGTCAGGGACATTACTTATCATTACACTGTTTTCCTGTAAGAAACTGAGAGAATTTTTTTAAGTTTGTTATTTATTATATATGATCCATTTTGTAAAATCTATATCCTGATAAAAGCAGCGTTCTCAATATAAAGATGGACTTTATTCTGAGTGGCATTAAAACAGTCTTGAACCGAACTCATCCAAAGCTGTACGAACCCTGAATATGGGTATATTTAGAATGTTAATGGTTTGTATTCATGACCGAGCACATAATAAATAAATAACTCAACATTCACTTCAGAGGGCTGTTTTAGATTGTCTCCACCATGATGAAACACACACTTGGACTCCATGGAAACCGGTGCTCCTTCTGCACTCAGAGCATTTCATTCACTTGAGGGGACCAGCGGTTCTGCCTGATTGTGAAGTTCAATATGAGACAAAGAAATGTAGCAAGAAGGAACAGACAATGTAAAAGGTGCAGAGCCTGCACCTTAAGCAAACAAGCACCGTTTTAAATAATATTCAGAGATATAATCTCTCTGTATTGTCTAATGGTGGTTTGTGCTGTTTGTCCGTTTTTTCTTCTCCCTCTATTTAACACCTTCATTCTGGTTTATAAACATGTTTTCATCTTAGGCAAGCGTTAAATCAGTGTGAGCAAAAGGCCTTCTTTGCTTTCTCTGGATTGAATTCATGTTGGATCTTACCAGCGGGCTCCGAGCTCTGGCCACTCTCGAACTGCATGCCTCGGAAGAGTTCTCTGGAGATCAGGCCGTACGCCACCAGCATCACCACCCCCGGGATGAAGAAGAGGATGAACAGCAGCAGCACATACCTGAGAAAGAGCCAGAGGTGGAATGAGGGAGGTGTCAAAAAACAAAAACATAGAATTTGAAACAGTTGAAGTCAACTTATCAGACACTGCTGACTCAACAAAAACTATCTGACAAACTTGCCTGAGAGAAACTGTCAAAAGTCAAACTTTTCCCTAACACACCTTCATACACATATATATATATATATATATATATATATGTAGGAGTTGTACTGGAGGCCATCATTACATTCCTCTTTACCCCCGTGTTCTCTGGCACAAGATGCTGCAGGGTCCCAGGCCAACTCTGCCGCTCACTAAAGCCTGCAGATTAACCTTCCCCCACATTTGACATCTCTGGGGTGGAACAGAATTTTTCTCATCACGCCTCAGACCCGTGTTACAGCAGCACATTTTATAAGTTCAACTATGTGTTCTGTGCATGCCACATCTTTCGTCACTACAACTCATGAACTCAAAGTGCTCATTGTTGAACCGAGGAAGAAAAACAAGTACCATAAAGAAAGTCAGTATTTTATTATTCGATATTATGTAGGAGGAATATAATAGTGAACGTTGTATGTAACATGTTCTACCAGGCTTTTACTATTTCTCTCAGGTAGAAATAACTAGAGACCAGCAAGACCATGGCAACATTCTAATGGTAACCTCGGGGCTGAAAAGGTAATTAAATTTAAAAAAAGAATCAAAATTTAAAAAGAATAATAATCTCAACATTCATCAAATTAGCATTGATTTCTGCAGAGAGGTGACAGGTCCCTTCTTCTGCAGAAATGAGCCTGTGATTCAATTTATTTTTTCAATTTCCTACAGTGTTATTTGTGCTTCAAGGCCTCTGTATTTTTACTGCATCAATATTCATACCAGCACATTTGCTGTTTTTTTCCACTTGGTCATTTTCCGTCTTTCTTTTTCCACTCTGAGTGAAACACAGGAGGTGGCTCTCAAGTAGCTGAGCACATATTTCCATCAGACAGTTTCATTGCCATGTGCTTTCTATGATTGATGTATTTGCCTCTAATATTAGAAAAAACAATACATCGTTTTTCATGTATTGCTGCTGTGTGCCTAACCATACATTGTGCAATGTCAATGAATGAATCATCATCAGACATGTTATCTTTCATTCACGAATTCGTATGCGATGTATCTGTAAAGTTCATGCTGCTCCGACAGACCAGTTAGACCAGTGAGCACGTCTCCTTTAAGAGGGTGTCGACCATCCTGACCACTTTTCAACACAACGTCAACAAACTCTGCTGTTTTCATGTTGCCACTCGACACAGTGACACAGTGCATGTTGACACACAGAGACAAACAGGACATCATATGAGCGCAGCCTGACATACTTTGAAGGGTTCATGCGACTGCTCATTTGACGCGAGTAAACGATTATCTTAGAAGCTGTGCGCCGTGCCACATGACTCCGTTGCCAAACAAAAGTTGGTGAAATATGCTGAAATATGACTTTCAGACACATTTTCCACAGCTCGGGGCAACGTGTGCTATTCCATTTCTGCCCTCATGCTGAGAGAATAATGGCCAGTGCTCCTTTGACTGCCTGGTTTGATGTCACGTCAATGAAAAAGTCGAGAAAAGAATGAAAAACACTAAACAAAACATCGACAATGGCTATTTTTCCCCTTGGAAAGTCAGAATGGCTGCGAGCTCAGCTCCTGTGGACATTCACACATTCAGAAATGTCCAATCTGGTTTGCAAATGAGATTTGGACAAAAGCCCTGCCTATTGTTGTGATGTCGTATATAAGAATGAGGAAAAGAGCAGTGTCTCTTTGCAGCCTCTCCACATGTTGGCTCCAAAGGCTCCTTCCCCACACATAAGCACTTGAAGATGCTAACATACTGCATTGACCTCTCTCTGGTGTCTCCAACCAGATGACAACCTGGGCATCAAAGACGTTCGGACGATTCCAGTACTGGCAAAAACCGCTCCAAGAGCTATTGAAAACATCCCCTCCAGGGAAGCTGTCAGAGAGGAGGACCCAGATCCACGCCTCCACACTCTGGAAGGCTTTGCTCTGTGAAGCATTTCTACCCAACATCTATTCGAAACTGTGACAGTTCTACACGTCCCGTCCACACGTATCGTCTCATCGTGTTTGCTCCACTGTGACCGCGTCATACTTGGGTAAAACACATTGTATAATTCTCTCATTACCTCTGTCGGGCCGAATGACAGCTGCTTTGCATGCCCCCCCCCCTCTCCCTTCCACACACAATTTCCATTTCCATTGAACGTGTCCGAAAACAAAGGAAGGGTTAGTCATCCTCCGCTGTCGTACAAGATGGAACGTTTCCACTCCTGGTCTGTACTGTTAGTATAGTAGACAGTACCAACTCGTGCCTTTAATATTCCCACCAAACTTTGGGTTGAACGAGGATGTGAGTACATGGGCTAACACGTGGTTCAGTATCTTGCCCAAGGAGACTTAAGCATCAGGAATGGGGAAGAGTGGACCTGAACCTCTGACCCTGGAGTGAAGAGGATAACGTCACCAACCCCTCAACCACAGCTTTGACTTCCAGTGGCTTTGTTTACTGCAGAAAGTTCAGAGACCTCCAGACCAGGATGGCAGCAGAGTATCATCTGGTCACTGTGGCCACGTCGTGGTCACCGAGTGTTGTACATGCATTCCCAATGTTTCTTAATCAGCTCCTCCATGGTTATGCAGCACCACGACTCTCAGGGCTCCTCAGGGTGGAATCAGTGGTCCTGGCTGTCTGGCGGTGGCTGGCGTACTGGATGTACAAATTGGTATTTTGTTCATTGTCATTTTGGCATCGTGTTATGTCAAATGATTCCAGGAACGTGTTTCCTCTATGTCTGCAGCAGCTGTTGGTCAATATGTGCTTCTTACCTTCTGTCCAACTCTGATGACACAGTCTAAATGCCTTTGTTTATTCCCCCCAACTTGCTCATTTTCTACTTCTGTTCCCTGCACACATATCTGCACAATGCTTTCACATGTCTTGGCTCTACAATGACTGTACTGCAACCCGAGTGAATTGTGAAGTTTGATCTTTATACACTAATACACCCGATTATACATTGTTGATCAATAAATGATCAAAGGGTTTGTGTAATGGGATGTTTTAGGCTCGTGTGACTCGTACGCAAGTGCTCCTTGAAGTGTGACCTCGACTGTTGCCATGAGCTGTGCTGATTGGAACGTGTTTCACACAGGCAGCTGTGTTGTAAGAGGTAACTGTGGAGTGTTTCAGCGAGTGCTCTCCTCCTGGGAGATGAGCTTAAATAGCAAGTGCAACTATTTTTGTCTTAGCTTGTGTTTGCCGGGTGGCTCTGTAACCGTACGCTCCCTCTTGCAAGAACAAACAACACAAACACAAAAGACTTTACTCATCACCCGATACAAATGGAGATTTCAATGATAAATCAATCGGTGTCTTAAATGAATGGGTGAGGGCGATCATTCAAAAAAGGGGAGAGTGACGTCACTTTGATGGTATCAAATCTTCACCATCTGTGTGGTCACTTGTCCCTTTTGATTCCCCCTGATCAGAGCGAGCTCCTCTAAAGCACCGGCGTCCGCCGTTCACTTCCGTCCGCAAATGAAAGTGACGGTGGCGAGGAAGAGGGCACAGCCCTTTCATCCATCCTCTAATATTCTAATGTCTTCCTGAGCAACCCTGTGAACTCGGCGCAGCCCCTCTCTATCACCGCACGCTTCCTGAAGACAGCTTCAGACGGAGTCTCTCATCAGCGGCCTGTTTGATACCGGACCTTTACTAGATAAAGGCTGTCAGGAGGTGACCGTGTCAGAGTGTGGGAACACACCCAACGAAAAGGTGCGGGTGGATTTCTGAGTGTGTTTGCCGGAGGAGGAAACCCAGATTGAATTGACCCTCGAAGACAAAGAAACACCTTTTTTTTTTTCCAGTAGAGCTACGGCAGAGAGACACGTGTTTTATCCATTGAGGCTGCACAGAGGGATGAAACGGACAATATCACACAGAGCCTTCAAAGCAACGCTGTGATTCAGATTAGTTTATGTTCTTTTGAGCTTTTCTGATGTGAAATGTATCAAAACTGCTTTAATAATGCAGGCAGATAGGTGGCTGGGTATGCAGGTGGAACTGTGTAATTGAAACAGGAGTTTATATTAGGCCATAAAATGCGGTCGAGACATTTACAGGCCGAGATGAAAGTCTGCAAATTCAGTGCGGTAAGGAATAAATAGAAGACATGCATGAATAATCAGAAAGCCTCAGGTCTGTCTTCCATAAATGATTCGATCAGACTGTATTACATTGTTAACATGATGTGAAAGTGCAGAAAAGGATTCATGCGGCCCAAGCGTAATCTTAATTATAAAATCATTACCTTTGTCTTTGACTTGAATGAATTTCTTCATTACCCACTTCATGGCTCTGAGGTGTCTCAATATCCTTTGCTCATCAGCTCAGGCTGTGATTTCAGCTGCTTCAATAACTCTATCGGCGGCGTCATTAGCCGCGATAAAGGTGCCGTTTCCGCACCCAGAGAGGAACCTTTACTTTGAGCCCTTAATTTAAGTGTAATTCAAAAGGCCGCTGTGACGGGTGAAAATGAAACTATGGATTCAAACATGAGAAGTCCTCGTTCTCTGTGACACGTTTGACATCCGAGCCTCGACTTTCTTCCTCCTCGACTTGAGCAGACTAATTGACCGGTCTCCGACCGCCTTGTCTTTCCCGGCGAAGCTTAAGAGTTTGATAGACAGCCAGAGGAAACACAATCCTTCCGAGAGTTTGACCACAAAAGGCTGTGGAGTCGGGCGATGTACACGGGTTTCTGCTGCATTTTGGCTTCTTCCTCATTTTAATTGCACTGTCCTGCAGGAACTTGTTTATGCAGAGATGTAGGGGAAGTCCCTGAGCGGTATATCCTCCACCCTGGATGATTTTCATAACTACAATGCAGCATTTATTGGTCCTAAGAGAGAGTGCAGATGAACAGATGACTTTTCTAAATCCACACTGACGCCGCCGAGATTATGTCCCCGCTGTCCTTTTGCATAAGCGTCCCTCTTTTATCTCAGCATGCGCTCGGAAGCCGGAGAACAATCATTATAACTCAAATTTAAGACAATATGGTAACAAGCACCCTTGCAGCACCAAAACTATTTTCAGTTCAGTGAACCGTATCTCTGCATAATGATTTAACCTCTACTTCCTTTCTCTCCTGCCTCTCAATTCCTCTGCTGTGACCCCCGTTACCCTTAAAAGCAGATCCATTTCAGACTCTCTCCAATTAAGCCTCGACAGAAGCTGCCTCCCCACCATTTTCGTCTTCAATGGGAGACTTCCACCTAATGATTTCACTCATTTTTCAGACACCATGCCTGTAACCGCTTTTACAGCTTCCGCTCATGGGCTCATTTAGAAAATGACCTTTTCTGCAACATTTTCATTCCCTTTATATGTCTCTTATTTCCCTGAATAAGCTTTTAACCTCCCTCAAAGGTAATGACAGGATGATTCAGGAAATATGCTTATTTGATTGAACCCTTATAATCGGTAACAGGGGATTAATTACATCTTAAAATTAAAATAAACTGATGTCATCTAACTTGTGACGGAAAGGAAAAAAGCCTTTAACTTCTGTATTATTCAAACCACTATCTGCACCGGAGGGCACAACTCCATTTTACAGGTATAGAGTTAAGCTAACAGCTTTGTGCTATCAGCCAAGTTCAGAACATGCCTGTTCACTTCAAGTGAGAGCAGAGAGGTGTGTGCGCCATGGATTTAAAATATCACCAGTATGACCACATCCGCACATACATGTAGTTCATTTTGCAGTGTCACGGTAATGCATATGTAAAGGACACTATTACACGAAATGCAAATATTTCTCCACACATTACAATTCAAGGCTGTGCTCCCTCCACGATCTCACTCCCTCCTATCATCTTATAACAGGGGCTGCCGTGGTTGGGGGAGCTTGTCGGCCTAATTATCATCAGTCGCGCGTATGTGATCTCTGAAGTTTGCACTCACTTTGTGATGAGCTGTTCTGTGCAATATGGCAGATCTGTCGCTGTGAAACTTGCCTCATCACTTCTGACACATCACACTAATCGGGCAAGATGAGAGAAACGGAAGACTGGAAGACCGGAGCATTCTTCCTCCAAAAACGAGCTGACTGTTCGTTTAGGGCAGGCATGTCAAACTGAGTTTGGGTCTCGGGCCGGAACCAGACCTTCTGATCTCAAGTGGGCCGGACCAGTCAAATAATGGCAAAATGTCAAATCAAAATCTTTAGCTTTGTTTTTCAGTGCTATGCTTTAGCATGAAGCCTACATTTGTAGCCTACATATTATAATTATGAATCATGATCTATTCTAACAACACATTTATTCACAAACAATGGAATTGATCAAAATAAAATGATTGGTTTATTAAATACAGTTGAGTAAATACAGTTTTAAACCACTGAACTAACTCACCACACTAAACAAAGTGGGAGCTATGAAGAAATTATTTTTGCCTTAATTGTCTTACTTTGAAAATGCACATTTACGGAAAAAAAACAACAGACCAAATGACTTTGTAAGGCTGGAGCAGGGCTCCGGAGCCTCTTTCATCCTTATGTTGCAGCTCTGCGTGGCTTGGGAAAATGAATGATAAGTGTCCGATTGAAGTGAATGTTATTTATCTCAAAAACCTGTATCTGATACAGGTTTTTGAGATAAATATTTCGAGATGGCAATAATATTACAATTTACAACTACAATTAAACAAACGAACAAAAACAAATAAAATACTTTGTTCAGATATTTTGCAGTTTTGGTGTG
>JAFBJT010086883.1:29024-44410 GCA_016785325.1 Chascanopsetta lugubris
GGTGGGGCGGGGGGGGGGGGGCGGGGGGGGGCAGGCACTGGCACAGAGGATGTGTCACCTCCGTGTAGCCCTTGCTAATCAGTGGCGGTTTGAGCGGCAGCCAGCTCGCTGAAGCTCGTCCACGCCATGTGAAGAAATGCAGATAATGGATGGAGCATGCTACATACACACACACACGCATAATGGGAGAATACATACTATATGCATGTTAGCATGAGGGCTGCTGGTACTCAGGGTTCAGCATATGGGGCGGTAAATATCCTATACACACACAGACACACACACACACACAGATCATTCAATGAAGTAATAGTGACCCCTGTGGGCAGCTCTGTGATTTTTGGTGACTCATTATGTTCATCTGATTCCACCCTGTGAGGAAGAGGAAGAGGAAGAGGAAGAGGAAGAGGAAGAGGAAGAAGAGGAGGACAAAGAGGAGGATTAAAAAAAGAAGAGGAAGAACACATGAGTCATATATAAAAACTTCACTGATAAAAAAAACAAACAGTGGAATGACTCTTTAAAAATCTATGGAAGCAGGAATGTTTCACATTCATATGACCAAAAAAATCATGGGATCAATATGTGCACCACAATGCGTTAAGGACGACTGGACACAAATATGTGAGGAAAGGAACCAAAATGCATCTTCAGGCCTGGTAGAAAACTTTCTCTGCAGCTTCCTTTGTTAAACCAAAGCTGTGACATCATCACAGAGAAACACAGTAGACAGAAAGTTCTTCACCCAAACAGGAAGACAAACAAACAATTCATATCACCAGAAACACAGGATCAATATGGACTCAACACGCGAATGAAGACCAGACAGAAATATGAAATGAGACGTGCAAAAGTACATTTTAAGTCTAAGAACTCGAGAGAACACTTTCTTCTTCTCCAAAATACAACTAAAAAACAAAGAGCCCAAAGAGCTGTGACGTCACCATGGAAGAACAACAGACAATTTTAAACCCACAGATGAAGAAGAAACACGTCTACTCCCACATCTGACATGATGGGAATGTCTTCAATCTAACAGCAAACTTATCTTCTAAACCACAATTAAATAAACAACCAAAAAACCTTTAATCCACATAGGAAGAAAAACACATCAGATTCGTAACACAAAACCAACAGCATGAGATTTGGAAGAGGAAATTATTCAGGAGGATGGATCGAGAAATAAACATCATGTTGTTACTGAGGAATAAAAACCCTACACTGTTGAGACCAGGAAAAAATGGAAGAGATATGATGGGAATTCTAGTCAAGAAACTGCTTTACTGCAGCGTCCTCTTCAAAATAAAACTCAAACATGAGGCGATGACGCGACAACAGAGGCGAAAACATCAGACTGACTTTAGAATAAAATAGAATAGAATAGAATGCCTTTATTGTCATTATTCACAATGTACAACGAGATTGAAATGTTATGTTAAAGGTGCAGTGTGGAGTTTTTCAGCGATATCAAAACATAAATCTTATTGGAGTGCTTAAATCTATGTTTTATTACTTGTGTAGTGAACGTAACACATAAACCAGAGTGTTTTTTAAAACATCTGTAATAAGTAAATAAACTTGTTAAAACTATGTAAGTCCAGCTCGACACCCATAATAAACCATCGCCATGTCTTTTCCGGTCTAATCGCCATGCTTCTACAGCCGGCGAGGCAGGACGTTGCATCACCAAACGGAGCTCTCAAAACCGTAGAAAAAGAATACTTGGAGGGTGAAGGCAGTTGTCATTGTTGATACACGAGTCTGCGCTCAGCAACAAGGCACTATGGAGGATTGTGTTTGCTCAATGAAACCGGACACACAACTGCTGCTGTGAGCGGGGCCGGTAACGTTTCAACCAGAGCACCATGTGCTGTGTGTGAGCCAAGGCACAGAAGAGAGGTAAGGGGGACATGTTTCGTCAAACTGATTTTGACAGTTTTACGACCTTGTTTGGACCAATGAGAATGGTGGTTAGGGCGTAAGTCCCCGCCCTAACCACGCTCCTTGGACCAATGAGAATGATGGGTGGTCCCTGGCATAAAATGCTGGAGTAACCCCACCTCTTCGACCAACCAGAACGGTGGGTGGGTGGGACAGGGGAATTTATATATTCAATTCATATTACATTTATATTGATTAGTAGGAGGATATAAAGTAAATGGGGATGAAACTTAACTGAAGGTAAGACACACACATTTCAGGTTAGATGACACACGTACACACACACCCCCACACGCACACAGACTGAACCAATCCCTACCAGATGTCGAACCTTGACCTTAAAGAATAGACAGGATGTCCAACGTGTTTAAATGTAAATAATCCAATGAGAATTTTATATCCGTTGAATTCAAGTATTTCAAGTCTCCAGCCTTTATCTATCTTTCTATCTATCTGACATCAAAGTGCGACATCACAATATGCTGTGCCACACACACACACACACATACACACAGAGTAAAAAAACAATAACGGTTGTAAAGTCCCAACCTGAGACGATTTTCCGGTTCCAATCTTAGACAAGAACAGTGACAGGTATTGGATGCCTAAGTGACATGAGCACTTAGTTAAAATTCAGTCACACACACACACACGCACATACATATACATGTATATAATTGGTGATAAAAGTGATAAAAATAGATGCACACACCTTTAAAGTCTATCTTCATATCAATATTCTTAACATTAGTTTAACTAAGGAGCTGGATAGAGCTTTGTAAGATATCAGTTGTAGGACTTTTCCTGCTGATGTCAATACAGCAATTAGCCCTAAACGGGGCAATGCAACATGCCTGCTGTTGCTTTCGGGATTGACAAATGGTGCATTCTTCAGATTGTTTAATAATTTCTGCTCACATCCATTATGCAAAGTTCCATTTCTAATTTGAAATGGAGTAAAACATTCAACAAAGCTTGTGCCCGTTCACCAACAGACTCCTCCCATTGTGATGTAATTTCTATTTATTCTTAAGGCTTACAGCAACCTCTCTCGCTGTGGAGGGTTTCTAATGACTGACAGATCTTGAATCACCAGACTGGTGCAAGACGGTAAGTTTCCTTTGTCTTATAATACGTTTTTTAAGTTTAATTTCTATTTACTACAGTCTCTATGGCTGTGAAGGGTTTCTAATAACTGACAGATCTTAAATAGATTATTTATTTTACCAGGTAAAATGTTTGAGAACCAATTCTGATTTGCAAACAATATTACTTTTCTTAATGCTTTTTAGCAATATAAATTGTTATAGTATAAAATATATTAATAAATTAATCTATTTTCCTATTTTTCAGACCATCCCAAAACAAGTGTGGAGACCTTGACTGAGGAGTTTGTGACAGAGGAGGGGACTCAGACCATTCAACCGGTGCAAAACGGCAAGTTTCATTCTCTTTTGGGTTCGAATATTCATTTTATTTTACAGAATTAAAAAAAACAACATGATTCTGTTTTTTATATGATGTTATTTATCCATTCTATATATAATATTAATGATATTTTTTTTTATTTATCTGTTCTTAATATTTCTTTTTTAATTTTTCAAAGGTGCAATGTGGGATTTTTTCAGTAATGTCAAAATAGAAATCTTACCGTATTGTTCAAAACTATGTTTTATCACAAGTAATGAACCGAAGATATAAACCAAAGTGTTTCTCAAATAAGTAAAATAAACATTGTCATGGATGACCACCATAAAAGTATTTTCCGGTATAGACGCCATGACAGTACAAGAGACGTGCAGGGACATAAGACATTAGCGGCTGAGTTTCTGAGTTTCCGCGCATGCGCAATGGTTGTTTTTCTTTGGCTCTGTACATACAAGAGGACATGGGAGCCTGTTGTAATTCGTTCGAGGATTCCCTCGGGATTAAATCACAATGCAGGACCACCTGTATGCTGCTACACAGGGACAACCAATGGAGGACCACCCCTACTCGGTATCTGCCAGACAGGTGGACAATCCTGTGCCACCTCTACTCGGGAAGCGGAGATGTGTTGAGGCCAGACAGCTTGGCACTAAGCTTAGCAACCGGCAACAGAACAAATCACGGATCAACATTGGAAAAGCTTCCCCACGTTGGAGAACTTTGATGAGAAAAAATAACTTTGCTGCTGACGCAGAATTTGCCACTGTCCTGCTGAAGAGGTAAGGTGCCATTTAGAAATGACAACACTGAAAATGAAACTAGCTAACCAGTTAAAAGTAATGCTAATGTAGCTTGTCAACAAATGCACAAGACTGCCGGTATGCAAGCATAGCATGTGTAATTTACTGTCTAATGCATCCTGTGCCGTCACGTTTGTTTATAACATTTCCGTCCACAGTAAAATGAATGATGATGCAGTTTAAGAAAACATCAGTTATTTCATCTTTTTACAATTTATTCAAAACCAATCTGTATAGACTCAGCCTCATTTATTTACTTGTTTCTTTGCATCCCCCTACACACACATTCTTTGTTTTTCTTTACATTGTTGTCTTCTGTTTTTGTTATTCATATTGTAATTGGAGTTAAGTTAGTATTGAAAATCTTATCATTTTTACAGAGATGTGTCCAGAAGAAGGTCAGAGGTCCCAAAAGCCCAGTCTTCAGCAAAGGAAACAGTTCATTTTATATCTTATCTTACTAACTTATTATCATTGTTGTTACTAATGAGTAATGCAAGTGTTGTCAGCGGGACCTCAATTCCATGGACTGGATGATATGGGACTTCACATGTGTCATTGTTCCGTTACTATGTTTTTTCTGTCATTTCATAAATAAATATATGAAGTGATTTCAAAATAATAACAGCTCATCTTTTTTTTCTTTATTGATTGTTATTGTTTAGTAGAACAACAGTTGAATGAGTACAAATGAAAAACAACAATTTATGTGCATGAGATGAACAACAGATGTTCAAAGTAAATGATAAGTAAAGACAACAGAAAAGATATTTTCAATATAGGTTTCCTGATCTTACAGACACTGAAGCTGGGGATGACTAAGTTGGTTTCCATGGAGACATGTTACCAGTAAATAAAATACGAATGATAAATAAGCTGAATAATGGCGTTACACCCCCTGATGGCTCAGAGCAGCAGGGCGTAACATAGGGCAACGGACTGGACAAGTTAGGGTGCAGTCACATAAAGCCAGAACACAAATTTGTTCCAATAAAGATTTATTTATATGCAACACAGGAAACAGAGCGGACTATTGCAGTGGCACCAAATAAAAGCTTAATTCAAAATAATCCTCCCATTCCGGCAGGTGCCAAGCACCGCAAAATACAGTGGGTGGTGCTCACCGCTAAACTAGTGTACTAGACAGCAGGCAACCTACGTGTTGGCAGATGTAGACCCATGGGTGTCTAAACTAGTCATTTGTCCCCTGTGTGCAAAAGAAACAGGAGAGTTGGTTATAACAAACACACAACCACATTAAACCACTAATAGACCACAGACAAACCAAACCAAGTAGAGCCATTTCAACCAGAGCTCCAGCAGGACAGAGAGAGAGGGGGATTGAGGACAAATGGGACTCTTTATAGGGGAGCAACCAGGTGAACCAAAGACCTTGATTGCAGTGGGGAGGAGTGGTGGTGATGGGAGCCAGGTGTGCCAACTCCACTGAACCTGTGGAGAATGTGAGGGATAGCAGAGGGAGACAAAGAAAACATACAACAAAACCCTGGATAACCCACTAACCACACAGGAAAACAACAGAACAAAATTAAACACCACATGTAACAAATGGTTCTGCCTGTTGTCATCCACAGACTCTCTACTATGTTCTAATACAGAAATGTCCTCAAGTTCTGTCACTGAACATGTGAAAACCCTTCTTTAATGCAGTACAGAGGGAAGTGTGATAATAATGAAGTTTGTAGATTCCTGCTCCATGGATGTGCCCTTACAACTGCCTCAAGTGGTACTCCTGGCATTCCAGCAGAAGGTGGGGCACCATGCCGGCGTGATGCTTCATTCGTGCATCCTGAATCAACATGGCTGCCTCTCCAGGAGTCGTCCAGTCACCTCCTTCAAGCCATCTTCAAGGCTCATCTCCTCAATGTGTCTCTGAAACACATCTAAAAGTACAACAAAAACAATACTAAATTGCAACTGAGGACAATGCTTATAATCAACTATTTCTACACATTGATAACAATCAGGTTTACATGTACTCAAGACTTTATTGTCACTCTGGTTTTATAAGTGTGTTAAAAACATGTGCTGATGAATTAAAGTACCCATTTGAATGGGGGTTGGAAGAAAACAAAGAATAATGATGTATGTAATTCACTCTATGAATAAAATACGCATATGGTGATAAAACTCAGGGAATAATTATTCATGTGCCTCCTGCCAACATCATTCAGAAACACTAGGAATAAAGTAAATTATAAAAGTGCTGAATAAACAAACATGTATTGCTTGCTTTGAGGTGCTGTGATATGGGCCATATCTCCGTCATCTATCCCAGCATAGCTCTGTAGCTTCCCTGGTCTCAGGCCTACATCACCAGCGTAGCATAGTAGCTAACGTTAGCCCGGTGGCTAACCAACATTAGCTCAGTGATCAGCCCACGATGAACCTAAAAAAACAAATGCAGATGCCGCGACGCTGCAACGATAACTTGGGTGTCGATTGATGTTTCTAGATGTTAGTAATGTAAATATACTAATATAAAAGAACGTGTCTCTTCTGAGTGGCTTCTTGAGGTTGTTGAGGCCATTACGTTAGGATGTTGAAGTCGTGGGGCCACCATAGCTAAGAAAGGGAGGGGCTGAGCCGGAGCACTTGCATTTAGTTCTAATACTTAAGCTTCACGACCAGATGGCACTAAAAATCCCATACTATACCTTTAAATAAAATGTTCTTTTATATATTTTCTCTCCCAGATCATCCCCCTGTGAGCAAGAAACGAACTATTGGCACCCAGACTGCGGAGTTTGTGACAGAGGCGGAGACTCAGACCATTCAACCGGTGCAAAAAGTTTTCTTTGTCTTATGATTATACATTTTTAAGTTTAATTTATATTTACTATGGTGTCTATGGCTGTGGAGGGTTTCTAATGACTGATTTTAAATAGATTATTTATTTGATTCAACCTTTATTTTATCAGGTAAAATGTTTGAGAACCAGCTCCTATTTGCCAAAAATGTAAAGACGGAATGCCCTACTAGAAACTCTCCGGAACATGTCCAGAATCCTTCCCTCTTTTGGAAAATTACCTTGATTGAAAAAAGTATGTCTAAAAGGGTGATGAAATAAACCCTGGCTTGGATCCTTCTGTCTTAGAATCGTTTCATCAACTGATTCAGACCATCTATCTTACCAAGATATCATAGGGATTCTCCAAGAGATGGCTGAAAACATCAGACAGGAAGTTCATCGCGGTGATCACATACAGTTTGAGATTAGAGGTGAAAATGTACAAAATCATGTTAATGTGGCTATGAATGTTGATAGTGGTGCTATCCTACCTGCTTTTGAGAGTTTACTCGAATGGTGCAATCTAATGTTGATATAGCTTCAAACGAGAGATTAGAACTCATTGCTCAAATAGCACACAATCCGACAGGCGGTCAGTCAAAAAGTCAAAACGGAGCATTTGCTCGACAGTGAGCTGGTGAATAGTAAAAGGCAGCATCTCTATGTGGTGGACGGGAGGGGGGATCAGCCTTGATTTGCCATTTGTTTAGCGCACATCTTAAACCCAGGATGTAGTGATAAGAAAGCTGAAGAGGAAAGGAAAAGGCTACAAAGTTTGGCTGGTCTGAGAAGAGACACTCCCGTCAATTTTAAAGACATCTCTAAATTTGAAGAGATTATGAGACGCAAAAGTGTTGTGTATCACAGAAAAAGTGAACCCCGAATCATGCTCAGATTTGAGACCGGTTTCAGCAATCGTACCGATCCTCTCTTTCTTTTACTTTTCCAAAAAACATTACTATGGAATAAAGAATGTGGTAGGCTTCCTCGGTTATAGGTATGTCTGTAGTTATTGTTATGCTCCTTACCATGACCCTAACAAACATCATTGTGACGGTTACTGTCATGTTTGTAAAACTTACGTCTGTGCTGAGCAAGAGTATAATCCGCTGCTTTGTGACGAGTCAGACCAAATGTGCCGGACACCTCTGTGTTATACCTAGCATCTGGACGTGAGTGACTCCTCACCGTCGGGAATCTGGTAGAGTGTAGTGTCTGTGACTCTATGAAACGGTGTCAGAATTGTCATGTTGTCTATGGGGTAGACGAGAAACACATCTGCAGACGACAGAAATGTCCCATCTACGGGGATAAATTATCCTTCAACTCTGATCTAAATCTTCATATTTATTACATTCAAACTCTGCAGCCTAACAAACTGCATACGGCCAGAATCATTTTCTACAATTTTTAAACATTGGTTGATGACGCTGATAGACACATCCCCTACCTAGTGTATACCAGGACACTGAGGGATGATGTTTGGTGGTCTTTTGGGGTGGGTTACAATGAGAAGTTTTTACATCATTTCAGGCACAGGAAGTTTCTAGGTTGTACATTTGTAGTCCACAATTCAATTTCTAGGTGTTTTTTTCCATAGCTGTCCATCATGTTTCGACCCCCGAGCCACCAATCCTCTCCTGGGGTGTCGTTATGAGGAGTTATATCATGACACTTAAAAGAGACTACAGACATTGAGGTCAGAGAACAAACTCCACACGGTCGTCCTATGGGAACATGAGTGAACGGCTATAAAGCAAGCCGACGACTAGGTGAAGTCATTCCTCCGGGACTCGCAATTCCCAGAACCTCTCAGACCAAGCAATGCTCTCTTTGGCGGTAGAATGAGCGCCGTCAGGCTGAGGTACATGGATCTCGAATTAATCTGTGAACTATGTAGATGTGATGAGTCTCTATCCGTACGTCAATTGCAGCTGTCCTTAGCTCTTGGGTCACCCTCTCATTATTCACAGTGATTCCAACGAGCCCCAAAACTACCGTAATTTCCAGACTATTGAGTGCACCTGAATTTAAGCCGCACCCACTAAATTTAAAATAATTTCTTTTTTTATACATACATAAGCCGCACCTGACAAAAAGCCGCAGGTGTCCATGTTGTAACAAGAGATATTTACAAAGATTTTAAAAAACTTTTTATTAAATAAATCATTTTTTTCAAACAGTGCCTGTAACATGGCATTAACAGTGCAGTAACACAGCAGTTACGTGGCTGATTAAAAGTCAGTGATCACCATCTTCACCTTCCTCCTGCGCACTAAAACCACTGAAGTTGTCTTCTTCAGTGTCGGAATTGAACAGCCTCAGAATTTCTTCGTCGCACACTTTCTCAGTTTCTCTTTCGTTGTCGATCTCAACATCACTTTCGTCTCGAGGCAAATTTGCACTTGAGCTTGTGTTGTCCTCTTCACCGCGCAGCAGTCCAGCCTTTTGAAACCCATTGGTGATCGTAGATTTTTTGACACTACTCCACGCTGTCAGGACTTTGAGGAGAAGCATATCAGATAAATCCATTGTTAGAGCATTGATACCGTTCTCACTTTATTGTCCTACTTAGAGAGGCGCAGACGCCCTGTGTGTTTATTGCAGCTTCCTCTCATCGCCTCCCCTCTCTCTCCCACCCTCTCTCTCTCTCCTACGCTCTGACGATTCGTTGATGCCAAGCTTACGTGCAGCAGCTCTATTTCCTTCTCCAACAGCTAGATCGATTGCTTTTAATTTAAAAGCTGCGTCATATGCATTTCTTCGTGGATTCTCCATGATGAGGGTGTGTGCATGAAGCTCAAAATAACTGATCTGAAGAATTTAGTGCGCGTGAATTTGAATTAATTCGAACTGTTTTATTGGTCCACTGTGACCTGTTCGGTAATTTCATTGGTCCGCTGTGACCAGGCAAAAAAACGTATTGGCGGTATGAAGCTCGCCGTAAAAATCTATACATTAGCCGTATCGTCGGATAAGCCGCAGGGTTCAAAGTGTGAGAAAAAAGTCACGGCTTAGAGTCCGGAAATTACGGTACTTTGGACTCATTAGAGCCATTGTCTATCCACCTCAAGGGTTGTACTTCCCTGTCTTACCGTACAAGACTTCAGGTGGTAAGCTAATGTTCACCCTCTGTCACACCTGCGCTGTACTCAACCATCAGACAGGACTGTGTAGACACGCCGATGCTGATAGAGCTCTGATGGGGGTTTGGGTCACTGTTGAATTCAACAAAGCTCTAGAAAGAGGGTACAGGCTCGCTCGAATGATAGAAGTATGACATTTTGACAGATATTTTACATTTTTCAAGGCTACATTCCCACTTTTCTGAAAGGTAAGCAGGAAGTGACAGGTTCCCCCCGGGTTGCAGCAGTCGGGAGAGTAGAGAAAAGTATGTTGAGGATTACAGAGTCCATCAGGGCATTCAGTTGGACGCAGATCAAATTGAGCAAAACCCTGCCAAGAGATAGGTGGCTAAACTGTGTCTCAACAGCTTCTGGGGAAAGTTTGCTCAGAGAAGTAACCAGACTCAAACTGCTCTGGTCTCCAACTATGACAAATCTTACCCCTATCTGTTCTCAAAGCAGTATGAGGTGAAATACTTTGGTTCAATGGAAATACAGCGATCGTTATGTGGTCCCTTCGAGTATAACAGACAACATTTTCATCGCAGGCTTCACTACCGCCTATGCCCGTCTCAGGTTGTATGGTTATGGTTAAGAAACGAACCCCTCCTCCAATCTCTTTATCGGGCCACGTCTCTGAAATGTCGAGATATTCTCACACTGTTCTCTGGATTTTCTTCCGACCCTATGCAAGATTGCTTTAAATATTTTTGAAAGGGAACATTCCTCTCTCCCTTTCTCAATACAAAAAGCTCAAAAAGCATAGGAAAACCATCAGAATGCTGGTGGATAAAAAGACTGCTCTCAAACATCAGACTTTAATGAAACAATCAGGAGGAGTCATCCTTCCTCCTCTCTCAGCTGCCATTCCCATCCTCGGAAACCTCTGGGTGGTATCACCAAAAGATACAAAATTGTCTCACCTCATCAACTCCGTCATCTGACTCCACCTGATTCCTCCATCAGACGGACGGCCGAAGAGGATTTGGATGAAAGCATGAGAAAGATATTAAATGAAGGAGGTTTGACTGCTGATGAAAAAATGAAAAAGTACAATGCTCTGCTGCAAAGATATTCGTCGCTCATGAAGCAGGGTCAAAAGGAGGAGCGTAGGGTGACTGACCCAAGATTCCTCAGGAATGCAGGAGGCTGAACCCCTGCGTGAGTCTGAAAGGGTAGAAGAGGACAACCCCATGAGTGAGATATTAAAAGCCCTTCCGCTTTGCTACAGCAAGAACGCCGAGTACATCCTGCAAAATTGGAGAAAAAATACGGGCGGAGTGTGGACCTTTCTGAGAGAATTTGTTCACAGTGGGTAGGTGGTTAAGGGATCTCATGTGATTGATTTGATTAAAAACCTTTCATCTCAGTACAAAAACATCCATTCACCCTCACCCCTCGGGGGCTGGGAGGATTTCTTACAGACTCTGTCAGACCTCAACATTCCCCTATCCTATGTGACTAACCCTCAAGCACGTGAACAATATCGACGTCTCCAAGCTGGTGAAACCAAAACCAAAACCAGATGATGGAGTACAACACCCTCGCCAAACCCTGACAAACAAAATAATCAACCACAACGATGGATCCATTTTTCTCAATAAAGACAAACCTTCTTGGTGTTTCTCAATAAAGCTTTTATTCACCATCAGTCTACAGTGTGTTTTATTTTCAATAGATCGTGGCATTCTCTAAACATTTGTAAAGAGCGGGTTTCCCGTTGAACATTGCTGGAACTATGATTTCTTATACATTGTTGATATTTATCTAAAAATTGGATCACGAGGGAATTATTTTCAACCTGCATACTCTATGATAGAGATAAGAAACGCAGAGTTGACTGCAGTGAAAGGGGGTGTTGAAGCTGCAGAGTATGATATAATACGTGTCAGAAATGGCGTTGCTGGGACTCTTATATATACGGAGATGCAGCAGGGTATCATTTAGATCTAAATATTTTCCCCCATCTCTGGGAATAAAAAACTCAATGGGCCCTCTGTCGGTGATAGCCGATAGAGGCAGGATTTCGGTGTAGACCTTATTCTTGATCGAAAGTTGCGTCATGGGGGCTGAGAACAGATCCAGTTCAGCCATTGTGCACTCAGTTGATTTCTGATGAGCCATCTTAATCTTTTAGAAGATATCCAACGACTTCCTCTTCTTAGGTGTGCTACTCACGACTGATATCCTCTTTCTCTTTTCCCTGCATTTATCAGGGATCCGATTCCTGGGAGATCTCTTTCTCAATCTGCGCAAAAGGATCATAATCCCTCCTGATTGGGTGGTTGGGTCATTCTACCCATCGCCTCTTTCACGATGTCTGAGGCAATGTGAGTGAGGAGTTTTGAAAAGATGGATCCCATCCCTCGACCGTACATCATCGGTGAACCATAAAATGTGTGCTTCTGAGAACTGGGACGAGCTGATCCAGGAGGTCTTTTGGTTTGTCGCAAAACCCTCCATGTCCAAATCTGTGAATCACCAGAGGCTGCAGTTCCTCCTTCACAGTGTTGATGTTAAAATACGCATTATACAACGGGAGCGTGTACCATGTGCGGGGAAAAATGATTTCACACAGTCCCACCAACCATTTCCCATTCAATTCAATAGCTTTGGCTTAATCCACCGTGAAACTCGAACTGGTGTTATCTTTAAACACATCTTTACTGGCATTGGAGGGCAGGGTCACATAAAACCCTTCCCTCTCGTCCGTTTCCATGATGCAATGAGTGAGAGGGTGAAATCTTTTTCAAATCAGTGGCCTTGACCCAACTATTGAATTTTTTGGGCCAGTTCTTCCTGCTTACCAGCACCTGTTTTTCACCTCGCACCGTGCGTCTTCTCAATATTTTTTCCACCGCGTACAACTTTCCCCCATCTATTCTAACATTCTGCAGCTCCTCCTCGTAAGAGGAGCCCTCAATAGGCTCACCATCAGCATCCTGTAGTTTGTAAACGGGGGGAGTACGAGGAAAGCCTTCGGTCATGGTAAACACTATACATCCATATAACTGTTCATATTTTTTATCAAACGCCCCTCTCAACTTGGATATTCTGACGCGATCACCCGTCTTATTCTCATTTTTAACATGCGGTTAAATCTTTCTATCACATAGGCTTTAAGATCGCTGGCCGTGGAGAAATGGATGATGCCGTGTTTATCAGTGCCTTGATGGTAAAAATTGTTTCCCAGCATGCGTTTGTCTTGAAAGACAGATTTAAAGGCTCTCACCACCCCAATGGCTGATTTTCTCTTCAAAAAACAATTGTAAGCTTTTTTGGAAAATACACCGATGACCGCTTAACAATATCTAAACCTGTCATTATATTCTGTCAAGGCTTGATATCACAAAGGTCGGCCTGGGACTGATTTAATGGTTGAGGGACAAAAACTCTGTTTCTTACAAAATGTCTTCTGGCAGGTTTATGTAAAGTATAGGCGTCCTGCGCAGAGAGAAAATCCTTCACCTTGTCCATCTTCACATCTTTCCCCCATTTCTTTTTGCACACCCTGATGGAGTTGCTCTACTACTGGGACTGGGATCGGCACGGTTGTAATACACACTTTTCATGATGCATTTTTCCATCATCCTGCTTATCACAGATTCTGGGGTTTGACTGAAAAAGCAGAGACGCTTCTTGATAGCATGATTATTTTTATTGTCCCCGTCAAAATCATTTCAGAATATAAGGAAAATTATTTTTTTTCACTTAACAGTGTAACATACATCAGAATATAAGATACATGATTATTTGTATTAAAAAAGCATACGATTATGTTCAATCATTTTATTCAAAAAGGTTAGCATACCTGATTATGTTCATTCATTTTATTCAAAAAACATTTCAGAATATATCATTGAATCATCATGAAAGTTTGTTTGAAAACAGAGGGGTCTAGATGAGGCTGAAGTACATGGTGTAGACTCGTCAATCCAGTCCAAAGGTTCAGAGGCTGTTTATTTTGCACAAGGACACTCATCGTATCGACAAACAAAGTGTACAGGGAAAATAAATGACTGGGACGAATGTCAAAAGAGTCTTTAGTCCTTGCGATGACAATCTGCTTAAAAGTCTCTGATGATCTCTGATCAGTGATCACGACGCTGTTTACCAGCTCTTCCCACAGCATCTGTTTGGTTTGAGAGCAGACTAGGCCCATCACATTTTCCAGTCCTCTTGGGCATGTTTGTCTTTACGCTGCGAAACTTGTCTATGGCCTGTGTCAGAAGCTCTATGAGTTGACTGACGATTTTCTGACTGACTGAGTTTCTCCAGGACTGATCCAAATTGACAGAGAATCCTCTTTCCATCTCTCTGTCACCCGATGCAGATCTTGTATATTGTCCATTTGTTCGTACATATTATGGATGGTATTGATGATGTTCCTCTCCGATTTCAGCTCGTGCAAAAGCGCAACACAGTGGACTCTTAGGTCACTCTCTCTGATATTGCGGAGGAGCAGCAAGCGTTGAACGGCAGGAATCAAACAGGGTGTGTAGAGGATCTTCATCGGGGGTGAAAGTGGTCAGAGTAGAATCCCTCTTCCGACAGTTCCAGACAAGGATGTTATCTCTGACTCAGGTGATGAATCTGACAGCCGAAGCAATTTTCAACTCTGTACTTATGGAGGGTTACGTGGAGCAGATTGAGCATGGCGGTCTTGATAATGATTACCAGGGGTGTACACATCCACCCGTCGATAGCATCCTGGGCGGACTCCATACCATATGAAGAAGAAGAAGAGGATGGTGGTGGTGGTGGTGGAGATGAGGTGGTGGGCTCCTCTTCCTCCTCCTCGATGGCCGTCATATCCTCTTGGTTGCAGGGGTCAAACTGTAGAGGAATGAGAGCCTCAGTTTCAGATTCTGGTGGGATGGGGTCCGGTGGGGTCCATAGGGTGGAGAGGTGTCAGGGACGAAGTTTACGTTGCAGGGTGTCCATTTCTTTCTCATTCTGGGATCGTCGGATACGTTGTGTTAGGGTTGTGGCGTGGCATCTCCTTTTATATATTTTATGTATATATATATATATATGTGTGTACAGGTCAATCCAAAAGGACCATCTAACAAAGTATACAATGGTTTACATCTTTTACCAATGAAGATGGTTCACACAGCAGTAACTGTTTTTAAAAACATAACTCAAGAGGAGTACTGGTGCTTTTTATTGGTGTGTGCCTAAATTTCTGCCTGTGCGGCAAAATGTTTGTCCCTCGTATTCTAAATTGAATAGAGGGGGAAAAAGATAAAAAGAATAATAATGCAGCATATATATATA
>JAFBJT010086895.1:277-16506 GCA_016785325.1 Chascanopsetta lugubris
GAGTCTCTTGTCATGTCATGTCCCAGCGAGTGGGATTTGAACCAGAGACCTTTGCCTCCAAAGGCACCTGCTCGAACCCCTGCCGCCTCAAGAATCTTTCTTTAAATCCTAAATCCACTTGCCCATGCATCTCAAATGCATATTCTGTTTTTATTTGTCGTGTATTATCTAAAGTGGAACAGAGCTATTATTGTTTTTCAGTTGAGAAGATCTGTACTGACAATGACATCTGCACTTTGCATTTGCATCTGCACTCGTGTGACTTGTTTATTTCCCATTTCCTCACAGATCTGAACGCTAGATGGATTTCTGATGTTGACCACGACAATGTCTCTGTCCCTCCTGTCCCTGTGAGTGGAGCTCTGTGACAAACGGGAACATGCACAGTACTCAGTCACGAGATGTCATCTCCATTCCACGTCACCCTGCGACATGACCTGCTATGCTCATGTTACAGCGGTGCCACAATAGTTTGTGTTGACTATATAGGTCAGTGGTGTGTGTCAGTGTGTCTGACAAATATATATGTATATGAACATATGAAAAGACATGGTCAGTTCTGTAAGTGCTGATCCCATGATGATGTATTTTAAATCAATAAAGTGATGTTTATTAAACCAACTTGAGGTGTTTTGTTTGCGATACTCACAAAAATGAAAATAACACTTCATGCAACTGGTTTTATTGATTGACATTATGTGATGATCGCTGGGACTTATCAATTGTGTGATCATGTGTACTAATAAGATGTTAGGTTGTCACTTTGCACATCTATATTATTATACTTTTATTAAATAATCAAAGCAGTAAGGAACTGAAGCTTTAACCGAGAAAATCACCTGGAATCATGACGGTTTGAAAGTCAACTGCTCAAATGAAATAATACAATGTTTTCTCTACTAGATCCATGGTCTGCATGTCCATAGAGTGTTTGGAAGTTGTTGTCACTGTCAAAACACTGTACTTCCGGTATGAGATGAAGCCTGGTGAAACGACCAGCTTTTATTTTGAAAGAAAGAATGTCCAGCTGGCGGAAACGGCGTTCATTTCCGGATTTTCAGACACACGCGGATGTTGCTGCTAGCGGTTTACAACTAACACGTTCTCCAGACTTGTATTGTTATATCACAACTACAAGGATGCAGATTTGCGGAGTGTGCAGCGAACAAACACCGAAATACAGATGTCCGGCCTGTAAAATAAGATAGTAAGTCACTTTAACCTTTCTGTCATAAAGCTACATAGCTTAGCTTCCAGACTATTTGGAAGCTAAGCTAAGTCGTCTTTGCTTGTTTGTCCAAACTGCTAACTAGTGCTTAGCTGAGAAAGTTGTCCTGCTCTTAAATGAGAATATTGACGGGTTGTAACAAACAGAGACGACAATGTGTTGCACATTTCACCACTTTGTTAACACATGTAAACAACGTGGTCAACGTCACCACATGCTACGGCAACACATTCGGCTCCTAACGCGTTGTCCTCCAACCTGCAATGTATCCCTGCGTTAACTTTACATAACTTAACATATGATTACTTATCTACTTTATATTTGAAGTGATTTTGGTGTTTTTTGCTCCTGCAGTTGTTCCCTTGACTGTTACAAGCGACATAAAGGTAACTTGGCTTGATCGTGGTGTTTTTCGAATCATGTAGTTGTGGACAGAGTCGAACAATTAATTGAATCGATGTATTTCCTCTTCAGACTCATGTCATCCCGTTACACTGCCTGCAACCTCTAATCCTGCTGCGAGGGACACTGTCCACACTGGTATGAATGAAGCTACTTCACTGTTCTCTGCCAAATGTCCACATTCATTTGCAGGCAGACAAATAATCAAATCATTCAACACGGGAATGATTATGATTTTGAATTGTCTTCACAGTCTGTGCGGAACCTTACACTGTAGACGACCTGCTACACGAGGATGACGTCATTGACAAAGTGCCTCTCCAGAAACTCCAGATGTTAGGTCAGTTCACATTTCCTCCATTTAATCTCGTTCGCTGAAGTCTCCTAAAATCAATACAGACTGAAGTTCAGGTGGGTCATTCTTTATTCCCCTCACAGGTCAGTCTAAAGAGCTGAGAGACCTCCTCTGTAATCCGCATCTCAGACAGGTGCTACGGTCCATTGACAGCGCAGACAGCAAGGGCGAAGCGATGAAGGCAGCGATGCAGGAGCCACTGTTTGTCGAGTTTTCAGATCAGTGTTTGAAAATGGTAGAGAATGAGGATAAATCATTAACCAATAGAGCCTGTGATTACTGAAGTAGGGTTTGTATAGCATCAAATGTGTTTGATCATTTTGTTTATTATTTTATAAGGAGAAAAAAAGTCCCTTTTTATACAAAATGTTTGCTTGACTTTGTGTAATATTTTCCCATGTACAGTATACATTGTTTAAATAAATGCTTAATCTAATCCTAAACACACTTTGGATTTAACTGTGAAATGTCTTGCTGTCGATTTGAGTAGGAAGGAGCATTTGTACAGTGAGTATTTTACAACACAATTTATTTAAGATTCATTTAAATATGAACAAAATTCAAGTTCTGTTTATAGATCCCTTGGTACCTGACAAACTCTTCTACAGTAGTGAACACGGTGAGATTATGAACACCTGTTAGAAATCATAAGATCCAGGTTCGAAGCATGGGATAAACGTTAGTGTTAAGATACATGCATCATACATCCTTACATCTTTAAAAACAAAAACATTCTAAAGTGAGTATAACAAAACGACAAAGTTTCTTTGCACAATAACACATTTGTGTACAAATACTTCAGTGATTCATACAGTACTTTCATTGCTTTGGGATGCAGGTGATAAAAGTGAGCAAAGAAAGTTGAGTCAAACATTTGGCATATTAAGTGTTTTTACAAAGACTATGAAACAAAGCAGCAAAATGAAAGAAAAAAACCTGACTTTTTCCTTTCTGTCTGACAACAGTGAAGTTTTTCCCGTGGAAGTATTTGTCAGTCTGTTGGCAGCGTGCGAGCAGGTGCGTGTGATTTCAATGTGCAATATGTGCATTACATGTGCAAATCTTCAATATTTTCCCCAGTGTGCAGCTTCATCACAACTGCTTGTGCACTCCCACAAAATACATTTAGAAAATCACAATTATTTAAATAGATATATACGAGCAACACATGTCATTTTAGTGAAGATTATCTTTAAAAAGGCACTTGTCCATAAAGAGATCATCAAAATCTGAAACCCTCCACATGATCCTCACCTGATAAACTATTTTCAATATGAATACAAAATAACTGAATTTGTTTTGCATATCTATTCTCAAATGTGTATCAGAGGATATGTTAAAGTCCCAGGCCCTGGGTTCTATAAATGATGGCAGATAACACAAATTTTGTAGCACACCGCAATACTTTAAAATATTTATCATTTAAATGTGCGGTTTTCTGCATCCTTTTACATACACTAAGGACACTAACTTTGGCAACCACAAAAAAATACAAATGGCAGCATAAAATATACATAAAAATGGATGTTATGTCACTGAGTCACAGGATCCAGGAAATCAGTCTTTAGTGTTCAGCAAAGGGGGGGGGGACTCTTA
This sequence comes from Chascanopsetta lugubris, assembly GCA_016785325.1. NCBI lineage: Eukaryota > Metazoa > Chordata > Actinopteri > Pleuronectiformes > Bothidae > Chascanopsetta > Chascanopsetta lugubris. The sequence continues at coordinate 3,859 of JAFBJT010086895.1, forward strand.
CGTCTTCTCCAGCAGGATCTCATTGAACCCTGACATATCACTCTTCAGGTCTGGCTTCCTGTCTGCGTAGAGAAGTGGAGATCGCAGATAGTGCAGCTTAACGGATCCCTGTGTAGGAAATAAGACATAAGTCCCGTGAAGAACACTGACAGAACTCTCCCACAAAACTCAATTAGATAACCCATCCAAGCATCTGAAAAGCAGTGTTTGGGTAGCACATCAAAGATAACAGTAATGTTGTAAGGATGTTAACTTACCTTGGGTTGAGCCCGTATGGAGGCGAGCCCCTGTGTATACTGGTTGGTCTCCACCTGGTATTCCCCCCTTCTGGAGGGAAGTTTGAGTGATGCAATGACTGACATCATCTTCTTGAAGCCTGTGGCCGTCAGAGACACAGTGATGGATGGGGCCGAAGCCAGGGCCAGGCCCATGGGCCACCCTCGCACCGTGACAGGCTCCTGGATGGTGGAGACCTGCACAGAACCCCGTTGCCTGACATCAGGGTTCAGTGTTGGAACACCGTCTTCCACCAGGTCCTCGGCATCATCGAGTTCTGCTTCGGCCAAGGACGATAATAGATCCTGCCATGAAAGACAAACGGTATTTTGGTTATCATTCACCTCTTAAAATCAAAAACAAGCACAAAACCATATCACATTGGATTCTAAAATCTCACCTTCCACTTCCTCCATGTGTTCTGGATGACTGTGGCTGCTCTATTCCACCTCTGCACCTCCCTCCTGACCAGCCAGGAACGCACAGCTACAGTAGCACAACAGAAACATGGCGTCATTTGCAGTCAGTGTGTGGGATTTATAGATAACTAATGGTGGTGCACATTTCAGAACCCCTCACCTCTACATGGTGAAGTGGACCTGCTCCTGTCAATATGTAGGGCTCGCTCGCTCTAGGCTAATGTAAACTATTTGTCCATTCAGCCTCGCGTTTTGCAGTTTGATCTGCACAGTTTGTCTCCTTGAGGAGATGAAGTGATAAGAAACTAATCTAAAGTGACGTATCAGAAGAGCATATGTCATCAACCGTTAATCAGATGAGCTTTTGTAAGTGGCAGCTTCTGTTGCCTCTCAAAGGATGAACTGCGACGATCTAGGAACAGTGTGCACCGACTCTGCCACAAATCCTGCAGACTTGCAGTCGTGGTGGCGTCACAGAGCCGGTTCCGCTCAGCTGTATATGGGCCAACGTTATTAAAAGAGTTCACCTGCTTGGATCAGGGTGGCAGATGTTCGGCGGGCATGGCGTCTGCGTTGCTGGCAACGACGCCAGCAGCACTGGATGGTAAAGGCGCACTGAGACAGGATCTTCTTCCTCTGACCCTCCAATGAATCTAGCTGTGACACAGAGGCCAGGCAGTGAGTCAGCATTCCAAACACAAAACAAGTGGGTCGATAGTGTGAGAAATTCTCACCATCTTAAACTTAAAAGTTAAGTATTTTTTTGGGCAGTTTTTTCACAATGTGTGAAAATGCTTGGGAACATAGATGACTTACCGTGGACTGGGTAAGAAACACTTTGGTCCTTCCACAGTGCACCCGTGAATTGTGTGTTTCACGGTCCGAGCAGTGTGATGGATCCACAGCCCGGTGTTGTGACAACACCCTGAGGAGCTGCTCCACTTTTTGTCGAAGATCAACACTGCTGTCTGCTCCAGTACCTGAGATGGAGGCAAACAAATACTATTAGACTTTACACAGATCCAATTCAAGTAAGACCAAAGCAGCGCTTAATCAGATTCAGTTTTCCCTCATGGTAGAGTTCTCCATGGATCCCTTAAAATTGTGCCCTTAGGTCCGAACGGTTTTTTACTCAAAATGTTTAACAGACCCAGGACCTACTGGAACCAGACCTAACCTAGACATGATTTCCTAAAATGTGGATTGGAACCTGCACTGGTCAAAGCTTGACCCCTCACATCTATGATTCAGACCCATGAGGACCTCTACAACAGAGAATTCATTTTCAAGAAAGTTAGTCAGAGAGGTGAAATGATATTAAGAATTAAAAGCACAAAGAAACAAATTAGGATCAACAGCACAGCTTCCCAAGACACTGATGAAGCATTCAGATTTAGTGAGCAGGTTACTTTGAAATTGGCAAAAAGAGCTGCTGAGCAGTGAGATTAGACAAACAAGTTGAGTATAGCATGGTAGAGAACAGGTAGAGAAAGATCAAGCAGTCAAACCCAAGTATTTACCTTCAGAGTTCATAAGAGGTTGTAAAGTATGTTAGAAAGTCCTGTTTTTACACCAAACTGAAAAGTCCCAAGGAGAGTAGAGAACTGAGGGTCAATTTAAGTAAGAGGACTAGAGATGGAAAAGGAGAATAACCCTGCAGACGTAAGGAGAGGAAATCAAATCAGTCTTCTTTGAATTGTTTGCATGCTTCTGTTAACCACAGATGGATGCAGCAACAAACTCACCATTACGACAACTCTCAGACTGGAACCTGGAGTATTTTGAAATTAGTCCATAGCGCTGGATGAAGCTTCCGAAGGGAATTCTGTACAACAGAAAGAACAAGTCAACCAAAATCCAAGAGATACATAAGTGTTAAGATGATGCACAAAGGAAGAAAATACTCAACCTTATTGGAAAGCCGGCGGCACTGATATGTATAGTCTCCACAATCCCACAAGCCTCCAGCTGCATGATGACCTGATGGGTGGCAACAAACACCCATTAACCCCAGAGATATCTCTCTTCGTGGGAAAAACTGAGTATCATCCAAAGAGTTTGAACACCAACCTCCTTCTTCTCAAAAGTCAGAGGCTTGCTGTCCGGGTTTGGTTTGATGCAGCGTGTGTAATGAGGTGTTGTGCTATGGAGGATATTCATCAGGCTCTCCAGAGAGTTCTAACAATTATACATGAAATCAGTGATCAGAGGCATAAATAGCAGGAAAACTACAGATTAACACGACACCAGTGGTAGACTTGAGTCGTATCCAACCTTGAACTTTGAAACCACGGTGACTTTATTGAGTCCCTTGCTCGTCGGGTTATCGGTTTCTTTATCAGTGAATATTTGGTGAAGCAGGGAGTTCTCAGACTCCTGAAGCAGCCCGATGAGCTCGGGAGGAACTGGGTCCTAAAACAAAAAAAATAAAGCAGAGGATGAGATGACTGTGCACTAACACCTCTGAAGACCTTCACTTTCACAAAGATTCCCTGCCTTGTTTTTCTCCACCATGCCTTGGATTTGGTAGTTGACTTTGCCCGCGTAATGGGCCACAGTGAAGTGTGGCACCTTGCTGAACTTGTCCCAGCTCATGCTGTCGTTATCACAGAGTTCCTTCTCCAAACGAGCCCTGAACATATTAGCATCCGAAGCTCGGTTGAGACGACTCGCCTACAAGACAGGTGCAGAAATGTGTCACCATCCACTTGCTACAGATACATTTATTTTAGGGACAGGTACATTCATTTATTTTATTATTCAAAACTTGATCTTAAATTGTGAATTCTGTGCGTTTAAAAACCTGCAAAAAGGGGAGTGGGAGGGAGTCATGTCTGACTGGAAAAACAAACAATATCAAGCTTGTGTTTCCAGTCAGACATGGATCTCCCTGCCCAAGTGTTTTGCTCGTCAGAGAACATTACTGTCTAATTCTTTTGGCTGGTGGAAACTTTCTCCTTCTACAAAACATAATGGGAGTCACTATTATTTACATTTCATCATTAGCTGGATACTCTTTTCCACTTTGGTATTTAAGAGCCTGTGCAAATTAGGTTAGCAAATGATGAGATGCCGTCTGTCTGTTGTCTTATTAAGCATCAAATTAGTATTTCTATGGTATTGAAGTTTAATTCTAACAACAAAAACAATGAAATGTACATAAATAAATATCACACAAAAAATGGGCTACCTCATCAAGAAGAGAGAAGACACAGACAGGACTCCCCTCTAGGAGATTCAGGCAGCTCTGGTTGTCTTGGTACTTGACAAAGGACCACTGAAGCCCCTCTGACACATATTCCTCCTGGCAAGAAAACAAATTCATCCATGATCAAGAATGAAATCTATTTTCACACGATGTAAAATATCACTTTATGCAGCAAGTGACAATTAAAGAATCTGCAGCTCTGACTGACACCATCAATACCTGCTGAGCTCGGAGATAGTGAGCCACAAAGTGCTGCTGCAGCTTCTCGTTGGTGTAGTTGATGCACAGCTGCTCCAGGTTATTGATCTTGAAACACTCGAAACCATAAACATCAAGGACACCTGATGATCACAAAAAGGAGACGACCGTGTGAGCTTAGGGTATAAAACAATTGTTTTTTAATCATTTTCCACAAAAAAAAAATCATACCGATAAAGTTGCACCACATGGAGTTGTCAGCACAGATGCTGTTGTTGATGAATGTAACCAGCCACTCAAATAAACTGTTGGGGAAAAAAAGTGAAAAGAAAAGTTTATATTATTCATTGGAGGTCTATGGTTTTACATTTCAGTATTAAAATGTCAGGAAGACCAGACATTATCACACGATATCAGACATGCAGCATGGTTCAATGATAGCATGCTGACTCTTACTGGGCATAGATGACCTTGGCGAGGCAGTCTCTCCTAATGCTACACTCTGTCTGAGAACAGGGCTTCAGCACGCTCTGTTTCCCCGCCTTCAAAGTTCTCACTCTTAAACTGCTCTGAAGCTCCACAGCAGGGACACACAGCAGCTCAGCAGCTCTCTGCAAGAAGTCTACAACATAGGCAGAAGAAAGTGTTGACTGTGTGTCAGTTGATTATAAGCATCAGACAGAAAGGTATTGTCATGGAGATTATTATGTTCATTCAGCTGTTTGACGATGAGATCATGAGTTTTAATATTTACAAATGAATCCCATTTAAAAGCAACATGTCTGTGTGTCAGGTGTCCTAATAATGAGACAGATATTGATATGGGTTGATGACACGTGAAACAGAAAGTTATACAATACCTTGAGACTGTTCTTCTATGTTACAAGTTTGTGATTCATCTGCTGACGAGAAATTCACATTCCCCAGGTGCAAAATCCCTGCTAAAGTCTGTGAAGCATACAATAAACAGGAGGTTCACCCAAGAAATGAAGATAATTTATAGATACATTAATCCAAAATTTGATTTAAAACTGAGGCTCAAAATCTTACCTTGAATATTTGTTTTTGTCTTTCTTTATCAATGCCCAAGTGAACCATTGCCTCCACAGTCTCATGGAAACAGTCCTCTGTGAAACATTTCATGAACAGCAGATATTTATAAAAATCGACTTCGATTCATGTCATTAAATGTATTAAAATTTGAAAAACAAAAGGAAATTAAACATCCAAAGTTTGCCAGAAAACATAAAAACCAACCATCGATTGTTTTTTCAGCCTTTGGCAGCCATGCAAATCTTTGGCCTTGTGGCATCATCCACTCCTTTCTCTGCTCAGCTGTGGCTCCTTTCATCATCTGAAAAAAAAAAAATACAATCACTGTATAAACATATATCAGTGCTAATGTTTGTTCATATATGTGTATTAGGATAGAAGCTGTTGTGCAGGTCAGGTTGTATCACCTGGTAAAAGATGTGGAAGTTCCTCTCATTGGCTGGTTGACAAGCAACCCTGGTTTTCTCCAGCAGGTATGTTTGCACCGATGCTCCCACCAACAGCTGACACCTTCACATGAAATGTAACAAGTTGAACACATGAAAGAAATTGTTCAAGAGTCTGACTTTTAGACTGTGAGCTGACGCCACCTGTCAAGTTGAAGCTGGATGTATTTTCCAAAGCGGCTGCTGTTGTTGTTCCGTAGCGTGCAGGCATTGCCTAATGAAGGGAACACGGTTGATGAATGAGTGCCCACACTTTTTCCACATTTCTTTTACATCAACAAAACGCAAATGATGGGTCGTCTCACCAAATGCTTCCATGATGGGGTTGGAGTCCAGCACCCTCCTCTCTATCCTGTCCACTGTGTTTTGACTCTGCACCACAGAGGAGGAGGCAGCCACAGTGGCATAGTATTTCATCAGGCAACGAGACGTCCATGTCTGTAAAGGCACAACTCAATCAGGGAGCAGCATCTGACTAAACATCAATCAGTCAACTTAGAATTCTCAAATGAAACACTCTTTAAATTATTTTATTTTGGAAAAATCTTACGTGCTGACTAGAACATTGTTTTTTTATGATGATGATTTTTAAATTATCAACACAATCCTTTGTCAAGAAGCTATTATTATTAACGCATATAAAAGATCATATGTGAGATCTGCAAAGCATTCTCATATTTCAGAGGGTAGGACCAGCCAAGTGTGTGTTTATATAAAACAATCCAAGGTTGGTGTTAAAACCTGAACAACAACCTCACATCGTGTGGGTTTGTAAATAATATCTGTCAGTGAAGTGTCATCCCATGCAAACACACAAACTGCTTATACCATGTTAGACAACACAACGAAAATACTGAACACCATTTTGTTGACAAATACAAAAGGGACTCAAGATTACTAGCACACGTACAAAACTCTAGTCAGCTCATTACATGAACTGTAAATTGACCAATATTCAAACTTAATAAACTGAATCATGAAGCAACAACTTAGTAATGGACTTCATGTTCTGTAGCCATGACTAATGTTGTGTATCATGAGTGTCAAGTGTATGTTGGCTTACCTTTCCTGCACCGCTCTCTCCACTGACCACTAGGGACTGGTTCACTGGCTCCAGTTGACCCCGAACATTCCTGTAGGCCTCTTCTGCCACAATAAAGATGTGTGGTTTGAACTCCTGTTGAAAAGAATACACACAGTTAGTAATGATGAGCTAGACGTTGAAACCGTTCCTGACAGTAGAGGCAAGATAAGAAGGATGAGTGTTGTAAAATACCTGTGGCTGAGGAGCACAGTGATACTCCTTCATTACATCCAGAGAATAAAGTTGTGGGATTGGCTGGAAGGGATTTAGAGCCACTAAGGTGCAGCCAGCATGTGTGTAGAACACTTTCAGCCTGTACCTGGCCTGCAGGCATCTCAGCACTGCCAGAGAAAGACATTACGCATCAGTAGATATTCACAATGTAGACAGAGCTGCACAGACGACAATCTCCAGAGGCAGAAGCAGGAAATTCAGAGACAACAGCAACATTACAATGACCAAAATAAGTTTCCTCAATATCCTTATTATGCTTTATCAAGTTATATAACTTGTATGAGTTGAAGCGTTATCACTGCAAGAGCGTGACAAGAAAATGTTCTTAAGTGAGAGGTTAACGTGACAGTTGTTATTAAAAACTTATTCATAGTGTTAAAATGAAACCAGTTTGAAAAATAAATCGGCATAAATAAACTTAAAATGAATTGAAATTCTGCAGTGTATCAATGGCAACGGGCTGGTTTCTTATATAACACTGCAACAGTGCATTCATATCAAAATCGATGCAAAGTAAATAACACAAGGTGAATGTTGCAGTCCAAGGTGACATGAGTGGGAAAACACTGTCCCAGTGGGCAAATAATTTAAACGACATATCAAACAAACAGAAAACACACACGCACAACTGATTTTTAGATCACAGATGAAACCATTTGAACGTGATTTCAGCAGTAATACCTCCAAGCATCCAGACATATCCTGTTTTCACTGTATTCAAAGAGACCCCCCACCCCCCGCTGTGACTTGTTACCTGTGGTGGGGGTCACAGGGTTGACTTTGGTGAGGTCATCGTAAGTGTGGAGTTGATCTTCATCAGTGAGGAAAGCCTGAACTTCTCCATCCAGTGAATCGTTTAGGGATGGATGAGCAGAGCGGTGGTTAAGGACAAGTCCTTTAGCCTTTTGAGCAGGAGACAAACATTTAAGGCAGGTTAGTACATGTCAAGCCAACACATGGATACAGGACTTCAGTTACACTCACAACAGACAAACCTTCTGTGCATCTATCATGAAATATGATGGATGATGATTTCAGAAGTTGTTTACTGTGAAGTGCTGAGAAAATAAATAAAAATAAAGTTACTTCAGAGGGAATCCTGACCTGTTATGGTCACGTGATGGGACTTTGCAGCTTACCTGAAGACAGTCAACAGACTGACGTACTAAATTTGCGCTGACAGAATTAATCCAATTAATGACAAGTAACCTACATCCTATCTCTCTGAGGCTTCTTCTGGCTATTTTAAACAGGCTTACAGACATAGATGTAATGCCTGATTCCACATGTGTACTTTGTTTCACCCCATCGGATAATAAAACGTGTAATGTAGCAGTGTACAGTGTCATGGATTCATAAACAAGCGTTCATAAAGCTACATCTTATAGGTTTTATGACACATGCTTTCCGCCTCTTCACTGGCTACAACCAAAGTCAAGTCAATCAAACTGTCATTTAAGGGGTAATGTAAACTTGTGTCTGAAGGCTCTATTTTCACATTCCGCACCTCAGGTCTATACAACACGTTACTTCGTGTGTAAGACGTGTGTGCGCGCGTGTGTGTGTGTGTGTGTGTGTGTGTGTGTGTGTGTGTGTGTATATAAACAGAAATATACCGTGAAAGCTCCTCGTGCTCTTGACAAGTAAATTCAAAGTCTCTGTCCCATTTCTCTCAATTTCCTGTAAGGTTGTGCGGCATTGTGGGGGACTACTTTATCACAGGGAGTTGAACGGTAGATATGTTCATTGTAGTTCGGTCACAGGTCTGGACTTTTTAAGTTTGAAAATGAGACAATAACACAGCTCTAAAAAGATGCCATTACATTTTCAATCATTAAATAATAGAACAAAGTTTCTGAACACATTGGTATAAGGGGTGTCCCTACTCACCGGGCCACCTCCATTGCTGGCTCTTTCTCCAGCGTTTCGTCGGTGCTCCTCCGCAGAACGCATTGATATCTACCTTTGCCCTCGTGCCTGTTGTCAAACTGAGCCGTGGAAGTTTCCCCAATGTAAATTAATCGTCAAGTTTGTGTTATTTTCCTTTTTCTTGTCCTGACCCTAAACATTTTCCATGACTATTTCAAATTTCTCAAGGACGTCACCTCCCTCCGGCTCCTCCTGCTCCTGACTGACGAGTCGAGTGCCGCACTACATTCCCTCGCCTTCCCGCCCTCCTCCTCCTCCTCCTGCTGCTGTTCAGGACCCACGCTGTGTCCGGAGCATTCAGATAAACATTACTTTACACTTATTTTATTGCTGCGTGTAAATCATTTGAATTTTCTGTATATCCGTGATATTGTTAAATTAAATTAAATTAATGTCAGAATAAACATTGTTTAACTGTCCTCTTTCATCTGTCTATTACCAGAAATGAATCAGCCTGATTTCTGGGAGATATATTAATGTTTTTTAATCAAACATACACCACAGGTGAACGTAAATCACTCAATTTAACTCAAACAATGCAATTTAAATGTTATCCACCACACTGAGGGAGAATATAAATTAGGATGATTACATACTAATAATTGTCCAAAGGATTTATAGCACACGTGGCTTTGAATGTATAAATCATTACAGAAACGTGTATATACATTCATGTTTGCTCGCGAGCTATATTATTTTTATTCAAAGGTTTGTTGCAGCTGTAACGAAAGTTGTTAAAAATCCTAGCTACCGTGAATGTGTCTTGAAACAAAACCCGGAAGTAGAAAGCTGTCATGGTGGCAACACGGGCTACAGAATGAGACTTGTTTTGAATTAAACCTAAATAAAACTCCCGTCGAACAGATATTTTTCTGGTCCTTCATCTCCTCTTCCTAAGCGACAAAGGTCACGGTAAGAACCGATAACACAACCGTAGATACTTTGTCCCGTAAAACGTTTTACTGACATTTAAACAGCAATTGATTGTCCTCACATCAATGCAACTCCATTCACTATCTTTGAAATTTCGATGTTTCCGTTCTCCCTAAAACATACATCAGTAAATAACATATCCAATATCCATGTACATGTTCTGATTCCGGAAGCGTTTCTAAGTAGTTTGTCGTTTAGAATTACACATTTTTTGTCATTAGTTTTGTATTGATTCAACATCGAATAGGTATCAAACGTGGTCATGAAAATAACTGAAACAGACAATACACAACAAAAACAAACAACAAAAGAAAATGTGACAGCCATGTACTTGAATTATAGTTCATGGTGAATTGAACAACACGCTACTCATTTTTTGTGAATGATGTTGTCTGCAGATCATGTCTCAGAAGGAACTGAAGGAAGCATTCGTCAGTAATCTGAATGGGACCAGTCTTCATGAGGTGGCTCTGGGGACATTTGTCTCCCTGCTATGTCTCATCAGCAGAGGTCTGATCTTGATCCTCTTCCATCAGGCCGGAGCCACTCTCCCGCTGCCATTTCCATTCATCTCTCACCTGCTTGTAGACTTCTCTGTTCTGATCCTCCCCCTCGTGGTGTCGTGCACCATCCTGAGCAGCGTTCTACTCCAGGTCATCCTCACCTTTTTCTTTGGCTCGGCCTGTTTGTTTTGCTACATCTATTGGTCCAACAGTCACTCCTCTGCTCGCCACCCAAAGACCACGGTCAGCACCTTCCTTCAGAGTCATGTGCAGTTCAACCAGGTTCCCTTTGTGACCATCTTCAGGGTGCTTGTGAACGTGAAGACGGCCATCAGTATTCTCGCTGTAGACTTCAGCATCTTCCCAAGGCGATACGCTAAAACAGAAACCTATGGGACAGGGGTTATGGACTATGGCGTGGGAGCATACATATTCGCAAACGCCCTTGTCTGTCCGGAGGCGCGAAGGAAGAACGTCTCTGGATCCAAGATGAATCACATCACGGGGCAGCTCCTTTCCACCTGGCCTCTGATCGCTCTCGGTATGGGAAGGCTGATCTCGGTCAAGATGGCCGGCTACCAGGAGCATGTGACCGAATACGGTGTGCACTGGAATTTCTTCTTCACGCTTGCCATTGTCAGAGTTTTGTCTTCTGTGATTCTGTCTGTTTTGCCAGCCAGTCATTCGTGGGTGTATTCTCTTCTGATGAGTGGACTTTATCAGCTCACTCTGGAGACGTCGGGCCTGAAAGCGTTCATTCTCCACAACAACGACAGAGACAAGGACTTCCTGCACGCCAACAAAGAGGGCTTATGCTCCGTGGTGGGCTATGTTGCCATTTACATGGCAGGAGTTCAAGTCGGACTTTACGTCATGCAGCCGAGATCTCAAGTCAAAGAGTGGCTTAAAGCACTTTTCAACCTCTTACTTGGTAGTTTCCTGATGTACGCTGCTTTGTACACATGTCAGATGCTGGTGGAGCCGGTGTCTCGTCGCTTATCAAATTTACCTTTCTGCCTCTGGAGTGTTGCACAGTGTTTGTTTTTCATTTCCTGTATCGGTTTATCCGATTTACTTTTACTTTTTGCTAAAAGCACGTCAGGCTGTCACTCTGTGCCCTTATCTTGGAATTTTCATAAAAAACAGCCAGGTTCTGATAAAAAGAGCGGTGAGGTTGAAAGATTCTGCCTCCTTCAAGCCGTCAGCAGGAATCAGTTGTTATTCTTCTTGCTCTCTAACGCTTTGACCGGACTGACCAACTCAGTAGTGGACACACTCAGCTGTGGCAGTTCGTTTTCAGTCTGTGTTTTGTTGATGTACATGTTCACGAATTGCCTCGTGATACATGTTTTGCATTATCGTGGGATAACAGTGAAATTCTGGTAAAAATTACATTAGGAAGATTTGTTATGATTCATTTGTGAAATGATTTGTACATCTTAATTTACTGTTGTGTATGATATATTTATTTTTGTTAACAAACGGGTGGTCCCACATACATTGTTCATGTTTAGCAGCTGCTCTGGTTTATGTTCTTTGTTCTTACTATCTCCTGTGGGGAAATTTGCCTAGAAAATAAATAAAATATACTTGAGTCAGTACATAGAAACAACTTTTGATGATACATGAAAGGAATGCTATGTCCTTCTGAGTGTAAAACCTGGAATGAACACGTGTACAGCGCTGAATCTGTACGTGTACGCGCCTCCTAGCGGCTCCACGTTTTATAATGTCAGCCCTTACGTCAGAGGGTAAAGGTCAAATCAGTCATGAGGATTCCAACACCGTAGCAAGCCCCACTCACTCACTGTCGCACTTGTTTATCTCACAAGAGGAACTTCCAAAAGCAGGTGAGCATGAACGTTACCGAGGTGGAACGAGTTATCTGTCCGTTGAACGGAGGTGACAGCCAGTGGCGGACGTTGCACACGTTGGTTAGAGGAGCCGTTGGAAGTGACAGGGCGCTAAGTAGCTCCTCACCTTACCGAAACTTTACATTAGCACTATCCGAGCTCGCTAACGTTAGCCACGTAGGCTAGCTACGCTAGCTAGAAAGTTAGCCAAGTTCAGCTGGCACCGACAAGGCGTAAAGCAACTTTACTGTGGCTGTGTTGTTACAGACGCCCGTGTGTGGTGGCGGCTAATCGCTTTAGGACACGATGCACTGAAAAGAACACTGACCCGGCTTCCACCAGCGTCTGCACCCGTGTTGCCATATGTGGTTAGCTAACAGGCTAACATGAGCTGGCTAGCCAGTGTTAACTGCATTACCCCGCTAACAGGTACAATGGCGTGTTTATACCAGACACAACAACCTTGATAGTGTTATTCCACCTCACAAGGTTTAACAAACCCTCGTATGCCT